>JAODAL010013890.1:0-89477 GCA_025379985.1 Phyllomedusa bahiana
AATGGGGGGTGTGACTTTTTTTCTGTGACTTTTATAACCTAAGTGTGTTGCCTAAGATGTAGCAGTTATCCATTTGACAGTTGTGGCTGTTAATTCCAGCTTCTCCAGCCCTGTTTGGGTGTAAGAATGAAGGTGTTGTTGCTCTCCCATAGACTTTAATGGTCATCGGAGATGATCGACTATCGAAAAACCGTATCGATGGTGGCCGACTATCGACTATCGCCCGATGTTGATAGCCAACGTAATCGCTCAACACTACTCCTGACCAAGGCTGGGTTCACGTATATGAGGATATACAGTACTATACTTCCATACAATACTCAAATAATAGGGTGCCATAAATAAGTTTCAGCCATAGCAATAGGCATAATAATGACACAAATATACATAAAACAATTAAAAATAGAGCCTTTCTGCACAATACTAATCATCTTCCTGTCATTATACTATTGAAACTAGCTATATAATAGTACTAACCTTAATAAACCTAGAGCATAGACAAACACAGCATAAAGGGAATTCCTGTTATTGGTCTCGTGTTTAGCATATGAAACATATAATACAAAGAATTATTACTACACAACTGAAAGGTATGTTACATACAATATACTATAAGGGTTTTGTATCTAAATTTGAAAAGTGTCATTATTACTTTTTTTTAGCTCATCAAGGATGTTCCTACTGGAAACTTGGGATGCTTTTGTAAAAAATTGTGTTTTTATATCATCATAGTCTGACAGCCACAACTGTTTTATTTTTTTGTGTATAGACCTGAGCAAAGGCTTGATTTTTGCGGGATTATTTAATGTTCTTATTTTTACCATTTTGGGATTCAAATTACACTATGATTGCTTTTTCAAGGATTTTGCAAGACAGGATGAACAAAATACAGCAATCCTGGTAGTGTTTTTTGTTTTTATTTTTTACATCGACTACAGTGTGGTACACATGGCATGTCAACTTTACTCAATTTATATATATATTATTTATGTTTTACTGCTTTTACACACTAAAAACACTTTTTTCTAAAAAAATAAAACATGTTTTTGTATTGTAGAGTGAGAGCCCTGTTTTATTTTTCTGTGTACAGAGCTGTGTAGTGGCTTGTTTTTTGTGGGTTGAACTGACATTTTTATTGGTACCACTTTGTGGCTTATATGATTTTTTTTTATCATTTTTATTAAATTGTATGTGCTGCAGGATAAACAAAAATCCCAATTCTGTCATTGTTTCTTTTTTCTTACAGTGATGTGTGTGTTTTTTAATTTTTTTTGTGTTTTACCTTTTTTTTAACTTTTTTTTTACTTTCACGTTGTTTAAACTTGTCCCTTATACAGGGGACTTGGCTCAGAGATCTGTAGATAGCTGTTACTTGCCATCAGCACCCCTTGATTATGGTGTGGAGGTGGGGTTGATTACAGAAGGAGCTTCCTTCTCACTGTCTTTCCCTTAGCTGCACAGATACAATTGACCGCAGCATCTAAGGGGTTAATCGGCTGAAAACAGAACAAGCTCTGGTCATTGCTGACAGCACATGGAGTCAGCTGTAATATACAACTGACTTCATATTTTGATAGTTCAGGCTCTGTTCAGGGGCCCGCACAATCTCCTGGATGTGCCGTTATATTCTATTGTGGTAAATGACTAGCAATCAGGACATACTGGTACGTCCTTTTGCATGGAAGGATTAAGGTTGACAGTACTTAAATTGGTTTTTTCGCCATGCAGCCTCATAGAGTAACTGCCAGCTTCAGATTCCATTCCCTGGTTAGGCTGGGGTGGGTCTAAAGCAGTTATTATCATAGCAAGCTCTGTTATTCCCAGCTGGACCTGTTACATTGAAATGACCGCAGGAGATGTAAAATCTGTAGTACACAACACTACCGAGCCCTAATAAGTGAAAATGTGTCCTTATCTTAAGCAAACAAGGCTCCATTCCTAGAGATTAAACACAACAGGGAGTGACATCACCTAGCTTAACTTCTAGCAACTTCTAGCTATTCAGATAAGAGAGAAGAGACAGAGATGGTCGGTACCCAAGAAAAACTTGTGTGCACTCAAAAGAGATAAAATCTGTCTTCTCTCCTCAACAAAGCCACATAAAAAACAGCAATGTGTTCGATAATAGGCTTCATTTACCTTTCACCACATGTTGAAAGCTAATTATAGTACTGATAAAATCCCTTTAAGGTAATTATTAAAAGGCAATCTATTACCCAGAAATACCACCTTAAATAAAAGAATGTTCAAAGCTGGAAGAGAATGTTTAAAGAAACAATGAGGACAGAATGTAGTGACATAATCTGGTGATCAGGACTTTCCTGCCTTTCCTGCAATATAATTAGTAAGACACTTTACACATCCAGCTGTATCAGCCTCCTGGTGTCATTTACCCATTCACTGGAGACACAATTAATCCACATTTTATGGCCTTCACAAAATCTTCAGCTAGTTCAGCATAATTCAAAAGTAATTTCCGTCAATGAATTGGTACCAAATGGTTACCGAACAGGCAGAAATCTGCCACTGCTCTCTAATAAAACGGCAAAAACAATGAATCTGCAAAGTTCCACTACCCATAAAAAAGACCCATTTGTTTGTCAATTACAGTTATACAACAAAGTGACACAGGGAATGATAGGGGGGTATATTTTCTAGAAAAAAGAAATTATTTTTTTACCATTCCTATAGTTTTTTATGCAGTAAAAAGAATTTTAATTTCACTTGGGGGTTCCCGTTTTAAAAGCATCACATGGTTTGGGAATATGGGGGAAATATTAAATTAAAATTTAAAAAAAAAATTTACCTTTTTTTAAAGATAAAAAAATTTCTGTGTTTGGCGTTTTCCTACAAAAATGTTTAACTACAGCTACCATATTTTTTACTTATTTTGGCTTATTTTTATGGCATTAGGGGGCTTACAAATCTAGTAAAATTTTTTCAAATTTTCAAAAAATTTTGCAAGACAAATTTTTTAGGAACCAGTTCTGTTTAAAGGTGGTTTTGGGGGGACCTATATTTAGATCCCCCATAAATATCCACAAAAAAATTCACCTTTAAAAGATTCAAAATAATTTAGGAAGTTTTTTTAACCCCCCTTTTTTGTTGTCATATTCTGACGCCGAAATATTTTTGTGTGAAAATGGATGATTAAAGGGCTTTTTTTTGCAGGTGAGGTGACATATTATTGCATTATTTTTTATCAATTATTTTGGAAGATTGGTTGAAAAAGAAAAAGAATCCTGTAGTGTTTTTTTTTTTTAAAATCAACTTGTGGGGCAATTGTTTACGTGATCCCCAATTGGTGAGTTGTTTATATTTTGTTCCTTTTTGTTAAAAAAAAGTCTTTTATTGTGTAAAATTTGTTTATGCATTTATCCCATAATGATCGGTTACGGGTGATAATGTTTTTTTTTCGTAAACTTTTTTCCCGTTCATTGGAAGTTAAATAACTAGACAATTTATGGTATGAGTTATATAATAAAAAAAGGGAGATGTATCGTATTATTTTTTTGCCGGGTTTTTTTATTATATTTATTTACCTTTTTTCATTTTTTGTTCCCATATGGACTTGATCAGGTCTTTTTGTCTTTGGTGAACCCATAACGTACAGATACTTTGCTATGTATTGTAGCTGTCAACAACTGCCAAGTGTGTGATTTCAGACAACCCCGAAAGCCTTTTTTAATTTCCAAATTGTCTTGGGGGCCACGGCACACCGCTTTACGCATAGGCCAGGGGGACAGAGGAGCCCTTACCATGTTTTTCTGTCGATTCACGGTCAAATTGACTAGGCATTTATTACTGAGTCACAACTGGAGCAACCCCGCCCCAGAAAACAGTGCAGGTTACAGCTATAGCGCACGGGTTCCCTGCGATGACATTTTGCAAAAAATATAGGGAAAAATTGGGGACCCCTTTCCAGGACAAATTCAAATGTTGTAAGGATTAAACATCAAGGGGGCCTAAGATGAGTAAAATAGTTATAAAAATTAGGGCCTAAGAAATTCAGTCCTAAAATGTTAGTTTAAAGATCCTGAAGCTCACCAACAAAATTTTTTTAAAGGGCCCCCCCTCTATCTATAAAGACAACAGCAATTCAAGGTTTAAAATACTTTTTTTTGGAGATTGGGTTTAAAGTAGCTCTAAATTGGGTTCCCTTCTGCAAAACCTTTGGGGGGCCCTGATAAAAAAAAGGGTAACTTGCTTGTCAGGAAAATACTTTTCTGGTACTCGGGGCCCCTTTTGCACCTTGGTCCACACCCGGGAAAAGGATTCCTAATTCCAATGTTCTTTCTGATTTTATATAAATGGACAGCTTTATTTTATTAGTTAGTCATTTTTTATTTTTTCCTTATTTAAGTTAGTTTTTGGGTTTCTTAACAAATCACCGTTTCATAAATTTATACCCTCAAGTTACGTTTTTTTTTAAAGTTACAATGGTCTTCCGAAAAAATTTAAACATTATAATTAGGGAGGATTGTCTTTTTTTAAGGAACAGCTGGGCTTTAGAAATTTAACCAGATAACAAACAAAAGCTAAGTTTGATTTAATGAGTGAAATTATATAATGTTCAAAATTTGATGGGCACCCATATAAAAAGGGGAACCCCCATTTTCATTATTTTTTTTATGTTCAAAATTCATAAGAAGTAGTGTCTTGAATATCATAAATGGGAATACCCCCAAGGAATGCTATTAAAGGGTATTGTCATCAAAAAAACTTTTTTAAGAATTTTATTTTTTTTTTTCCCTTTCCTTTCAATACTTTTAAAAAAAAAACTTACTGTTGTTTTCACTTTGCCCACTATGCCTAAAAAAGTCCGACACTTCCCCTTCTGTAGAGAAAGATTATCGTGTCTCCCATTATCACAGAAGCAGGGGTTTGATGAAACTTGACACCCGAGTGTATAGATAAAACAGGATCCCCCAGTACTATAGGAGAAGTCATGGCTTTCCCTTCTCCTCCCTGCACACTGACTATTTCCCGGGCACAGAGTATGTCGGAAAAAATCCCTATAGAATGAATGGGATGATTTAAACCACAGGTCCCATGTACATGAAGTGCTGTAGAGCATCTCTCTAAATGCTGTTAAAAGCAAAGCAGCAAGAATGTGTCCTCAAATCATATTAAAAATACGGAATTGAGAAATTACAATCGAAAACAAAAAATGGTTTGAAGAAAAGAATAGGACGGGGGTTTGTTTTAATACAAAAAAAAAAATGGGGAGGGGTTTTTTAAGAAAGGCATTTACTCCCCAAATTTTCAAAAATAGCTTAAAACTGACCTTAAAAAGGGGATTAAAAGATTATATTGGATTGGGGCCAAAGGTACAAAAATGAAAAAAAAATGTCCCACCGCTGCCCTCCCGGGCTCCTGGGAGTTGCTCCTTTGACTTTGGGTTCTCATCCCAAAATTTAAGAAAGGCCACCTTATTCATTTTCAATGGAGATTGACCCCAAGGGAAGAAAACCCGGGGGAAAAATGAAAAAGACGATGGGACTCCAGAGCACAGTGACTGTAACGATTCCCAAAACCGGGATGGCTGGAAAATGCCCGGGGGATGGGGATTCTTGGGCCAAAAGGGGGGCCCGAGGTAAACACAGGCAGTGGGAGCCAAGTGCGGTGGGTAATGGGCTGGAACAGAGGGAAGGCCAAGGGAAACCATTAAAAGGATACAGTCCAGGTGTACGGGAAGTTTGCACAGCCAGGTTTGGGACATACTGGGTAGGAAAAAGGTAACAGAGTATAGGGGAGGGGTGGGGCAGCGGCAGGATACAGCAGGGAGCGTAAACGTAAAGGAACGTTGAAAAAAAACAGCAGCAAAACCCGGCCCAAAGGGTCACGCTAGGCGGAAAAAACACAACAACAAATGACACAGGGCAGAGGTAGGAAATTCCTTTAAAAAACCAGGGGGCAGAGGGCACTGGCCGGTCAAAGGAACACATCTCTTTAAATAGTGGGAGTGCACACACGTGCTCTTAGGGCCCAGGGAGTGGAGGAACGATGGTACCAAAAACCCGCAGAGGGAAAAGGGTGAGGGTGGCAGGAGCCGGGACAGGGGCTGCAAAGAGCCAGGGGAAACCCGCAAAGCCGGGGGGCAGGGGACGCGGGCACGTGGGCCAAGAGGGGGCCACGGCGTGAACCCTGAATACCCCCCCCTTTAACCCCCCCCTTGGGCTGAGGTACCACAAACAGCCCGGGGGAAACCCCTCCTCCCCGGAAACTAGGAACTGCCTCAGAGGAGGTGTCCCAAAAGGGCCGGAAAATTCTTGGGCCCGGGGGAAAAAGTAGAAACAGTAGGTAGGAGTGGGGGGGGTGGGGACAGGGTTTCTTTACAGACCAAAAGGCTCTTCCGCACTTAGGTTTCCCCGGGAGAACAGCAGAAACGGGGAAAAGGGAAAAGGGTGGGCAGGACTGCTCCCGATGGGCGGCTTGAGGCAGCGAGAGTGGGTGTGAAACTGGAACCCCGAAGGTTGGGGGAGAGGGGTGGTGCCAGGGCAAGCAACTTCGTCCAACGGATGGTAATAGTTGCGTTTCTGGAAAAGTTGCTCCCGGTGCATGCATGACGGTTTTAAAAGACTAAATCAGGCAGGGGGCATCCGGGAGGACCCTTTGTTGGTCAGTTCGTACTGTCACGATTTCAAAAGGGAAGGCGGAAAAACCCTGGGAATGGCGGATCCTCGGGCCCCCCCGTGGGCCGTGGTAAAAGCGGGGGGGTGGGTAGCCGAATGCGGCGGGTACCCGGGGGAACAGAGACGGGCACCACCGGGGAACCGTTAAATGTAAAAAACCTCCAGGGGTAGCCCGGGAAAAATATGGCACAATCCAGGATGGAGCAGGTAGGTATGGCAACATAGCAGAGACCGCGGCGTGAACCGTGACAGTGACAGTGACAGGGTAAGTTTTTTTTTTTTTTTTTTTGGCCCCAATTCCCCAAATGAATTAATTTTTTAATAGATCCCTTTAACCTTTAAAGGGCCAAGCCATTTTTGGGCCTCTGAAAAGCCTGTTTTTTAAAACTGGCAGTGTCACTTTATGTGGAATAAATTTTTCACATTTATCCATGGATTCAGAGAATATTTTTTATGAACATTGTGCTTTTAAATTAGTAAAAAAATTTAAATCCATACAATCCTTGTTGTTTGTGAAAAATAAATCAAAATTTATCTTGAAACTTTTGGCAGAAATTTGTCATTTTGAAAAGTTTCAAAAATTTACTCGTGCAAGACAGATAATTATTCAACCACAAAATAGTTTCAAAACTAGCATTTACCAATATGTCCACTATAGTTTGGCATCATTTTTTAAATGTCTTTTTTTTTTTTTACAACATTAGAGGGCTTAGAAACTTAGTAGTAATTTTTCTCAACATTATTTCAAGAAAATTTGCAATATTACATTTTTTAGGACCAGTCCAGTCCCTTATGTGGAGTTTGAACGGGCCTTGCTGTTTAGATAACCCCCATAAATGAACAATCTAAGAAACTAAGACCCCTCCCCTTTTAAAGTAATTTACAGAGCAGGTGTTTTAGGACGTTTCTAAAAACCCTTTAGTATTTCACAGAAATTACGCAAAGTGGAGGAGAAATTTAAAAATTTCACTATTTTTTGCAGATTTTTCAATATTAATCCTTATTCACTGGAATAACGTAAAGTGGTCACCAGGTAAATCAAATGTAAATAACAATTCCCCAGATTCTGCTATGTTAGAGAATCCCATATGTGGCTATGCATTTATTTGGCTCAACCACAAGATAAGCCCCAGGAAATAGGAGGAGAACCTACGGACTCTGGGGTCTCATTTTCAATTTAAAAAGATTTTAATTTAGGGGCGCCATACAGGTTTGCGGACACCCTAAGTGCTAAAAAAAAAAACTTTATAATAAACCAATAAAAAAGCCCCCAATTGGAAACTAAATCCCTTAAGGATTATAATCCAGGTGTGCAGTGAGTATAATCGAACCCCACAGGGGTGTTTCATCACAAAATTTTTTTAAGCATTAGCAGAGAAGTTAAAATATCTATTTTTTAAAGCAATCTGCAATTTAAGCTTAAAAAAATGTTCATATTTACAAGAATCCTGGGAAAAAAGGACCTAAAATATTCGTTACAACAACAATTTCTTCCAAGTTCGGCAATAACCCTACATGTGGGTGTAAACTGCTGTTTTGTGGGGGCCGCTTTGACAGGGCAATAAGTGAGGGAGCGCTATTTTTTGCCTTTTGGAACAAACAGATTTTGGTGGGTGTCATGTCGCATTTGCAAAGTCCCAAAAGGAACAGAACAGGTGAAACCTTCCCATAAGTCCACGCCCAATGTTTAGATTCTAATAACCCTCAGGGATCTCATCTAGGGGTTGTAAACTGTGGCATTTTGGACGCACAGGTGTTCCAATAAATTTTTTTAGCATAGGGCCAAATGATGAAAATGGGTAGGGGGAGGGAACACATGTTCCGTCATTGTTTTTTTTTTGGGTTTTCATTTTACACAGCGTTCACACTCCTCAACACCGTTCCAAAGTGTAATGACCAAACGATAACACTTTACTAATGGAGTCGAGTAACAATTATAATGATATAGACTAAATTTTTTTATCTTATGTTTTTTAAGATTACTTATAACACAATAGAAATAGGGTCTATAAAAATGCGTTTTTAGTTTCCATTCTGACACCCTTAACTTTTTTCTTTGCTAGTCCCAACTGTGAAACCCTTGTTTTTTGGGGGGGTAAAAGGATGTTTTTATTGGTACCTTTTAGAGTGCTATGACGCTTTTTTTTACTTTTTATTAAGGGGTTTTGTGAGCATTTTAACCCAAAATACAGAAATCCTGGTAGTGTTTTTTTTTTTTTTTTTTTTATAGCGTCACTATGTGTTATATATGACATGCAACTTTACCCCGACGGTCGATAAACATTACAGCGATACCCAATTTTTCTAGAATTTTTTTTTTATTTTTAAAACCTTTTATACAATAAAAAACACTTTTTTTTCACCAGGGAAAAAACTTTTTTGCATCGCCATAGTCTGAGAGCCATAAATTTTTTTTTTTTTTCGTCTACGGAGCGTGTACGGCTTTTTTTTTTGCGGGATGAGTTTTTAGTTTTTTTTTTGGGGAAAAATTTTTTGGGGGGTTTTTGATCTTTTTAAATCCGTTTTTTTTGGGAAAGGCAGGGTGAAGAAAATACCTCAATCCTAGTAGTGTTTTTTATTTTTAACAGCGCTCACCATGCAGTATCCATGACAAGTTAGTTTTACTCTGGGGGTCGATATGATTATGGCGATACCTAATTCATATAGTTTTTTATGTTGAAGCACTGTAAAAAAAAAGTGTTTTTAGTGTGTAAAAGAATATTTATGCATGCCTATTTTCTGAGAGCCATAACTTTTTTTATTTTTCCATATACAGAGCTGTGTAAGGACTTTTTTTGTGGGATGAACTGACGTTTTAATTGGTACAACGTTGGCATTTATAGGAGTTTTTAATCGCTTTTTATTCCATGTTTAATGTTTACAAGGAATCCTGTTAAAAAAGCCCCTAAAATTTTGTTGCGCAATTTCTTCCAAGTTTGGCAATACCCTACATGTGGGTGTAAACTGCTGTTTGGGCGCATGGCTGGGCGTATAAGGGAGGGAGTGTTATTTGGCTTTTTGGAATGCAGTTTTGGGTGGGTGCCATGTCGCATTTGCAAAGCCCCCAAAGTACCAGAACAGGTGAAACCTTCCAGAAGTCGCCCCATTTTGGATTCAGCATCCCTCAGGGATCTCATCTAGAGGTGTATTGTGCATTTTGGGTGCACAGGTATTCCATAGTTTTTTTTTTTTTTGCATTGGCCCATGAAAATGGGGGAGAAGGGAACGCAGTTCCGCCATTGTTTTTTGGGCGTCAATTTTACAACGTTCGCTGGGCAGTGTAAATGACAGGATAGCTTTGCTATGCGTGTCGGTACAATTACAATGATATAAATTTTATATAGTTTTTTATGTTGTATTACTTTTACACAATAGAAATAGGTCTATAAAAAGTTGCATCCATTCTGATAGCCATAAGTTTTTTACGTTTTTTGTATACGGAGCTGATTATGGGCTTGTTTTTACTACATTAACTTTGAAATGTATTTTTGCTGTTCTCACCCTTTACTCTACAAACAAGAGCCAGCCCAGCACAGGTATTTCTGGGACCTGTGGTCCTCCAAGCAGGATCAGTCCCATAGTTTCTACTCACTGATATGCTATTCTAATGACGTTTATTTCCAGCCTATTTATAGTCTTTATACATGTTTGGCACATTACTAATGCATCTAAGTTCCGTAATGTGCCAAACACATAGGCGAGGCGCAATGAACTTTATGAACCACTTATGAACTCACAAAAACCATTCTCATACATTCAGGCGCATTATACACTGGAAAATAGATGCTAAAATGCACTTCGATACGCCTAGTGCCATACATGTCTCCCTATGTTTGGCCTCCTGTAGCCCATAGCTTCACTGCAGTATATCTATCAATAGCGTTTTGCTTGTATTAACATGTACGTGTACTTGAGGTATAAAGTTCATTCTTGATGTGACATTTTAAGATTATAGGATGTTCAGAGAATCAGTAGCTTCCCAGCTCAAGTGCTGCAGTAATGATACATGACCAGCTCAGCTTCTCTCCTCTATCATATAACCCTATATATCACAGAGCTCAGCTTCTCTTCTCTATCATATAACCCTATATATCACAAAGCTCAGCTTCTTTCCCACTATCATATAATCCTATATATCACAGAGCTCAGCGTCTCTCCTCTATCATATAACCCTCTATATAACAGAGCTTAGCTTCTCTCCTCTATCATATAATCCTATATATCACAGAGCCAGTGGCGTAACTACCGGGGTAGCAGGGGTAGCAGTTGCTACGGGGCCCCTGCGCTTAGGGGGGCCCCGGGGCAGCTGCTACTGCGTCCGCTACCCCGGAATGCCGCGCCTGGGCCCGCCGGCATGAACTTAACATTTTCACTGCGGCGGTGGGGAGCTGCGGGGCCCAGCACATACTCCCCTGAACGCCGGGGCCCCCCGGCCCGAGCGTTCAGAGGCAGCGCTGTTTCGGTAGTAGCAGGACGGAGCGCCGATCGCCTCCGCTGTTACTTCCCCCTGCCCGGGCCCCCTGTGGTCCACGTGGGCCGCGCGCGGTTGAAAGTCACATCACCGCCCGCCCGCTGCTGACACAGAGGCTGCAGGGAGATCAGCAGAGCGGAGCGAGCGGCGCATCGGGGAGCGGGACCGAGGTGAGTAAGTTGTTTCTTATTTTATCTACCCCATATGCCTGCCTATACCCCCCATATGCCTGCCTATAGCCCCCCATATGCCTGCCTAAAAAGCCCCCATATGCCAGCCTAAAAGCCCCATATTTCCTGCCTATAGCCCCCCATATGCCTGCCTATAGCCCCCCATATGCCGGGCCCAAACCCTCCCATATGCCTGCCTATAGCCCCCCATATGCCTACCTATACCCCCCCATAAAGCCTACCTGTAGCCCACAAAATGCCTGGCCTATAGCCCCCCATAGCCTGCCTAAAAGCCCCATATGCCCTGCCTATATCCCCCCAAATGCCCGCCTATACCCCCCCATATGCCGCCTATAGCCCCCCATATGCCTGCCTAATACCCCCCATATGCCTACCTATAGCCCCCATAATTTCCTGTCTATAGCCCCCCATAATGCCTGCCTAAGCCCCCATATGCCTGCCTATAGCCCCCCATATGCCTACCTAAACCCCCCATATGCCTGCCTATAGCCCCCCATATGCCTGCCTATAGCCCCCCATATGCCTACCTATACTCCCCCATATGCCTGCCTATAGCCCCCATATGCCTGCCTATAGCCCCCATAAAAACCTGCCTATACCCCCCATATCCTGCCTATAGCCCCCATAAATGCCCTGCCTGCCTATACAGGGCCCCCCATAAAGCCTGCCTGCCTGCCTATACAGCCCCCTATATGCCTGCCTGCCTGCCTATACAGCCCCCTATAATGCCCTGCCTGCCTATACAGCCCCCTATATGCCTGCCTGCCCTATTTCAGCCCCCTAATATGCCTGCTGCCTAATACAGCCCCCCATCTGCCTGCTTGCCCCGCCTATACAGCCCCCTATCTGCCTGCCTGCCTATACAGCCCCCTATATGCCTGCCTGCCTATACAGCCCCCATAAAAGCCTGCCTGTACAGCCCCCATATGCCTGCCTCTACAAAACCCCCATAAAGCCTGCCGTATACCCCCTCAAGTCTGCCTGTATACCCCCACAAAGCCTGCCGGTCTACTTATAATGGGGCCCCTTTAGCTAACCTAAAAACCCCACCTATATTTGGCCCCTATAGCCCACCTAACCCCTGTCTAACCTGTATGGGCTCCCTATAAGCTACCTAAACCCTGCCTGCCTATATGGTCACTCTATTGGCTACCTAAACCTTGCCTATTTGGGGCCCCATATAGCCTATCTAAAACCCTGCCTCCTAAATGGGGACCCCATATAGCCAGGGCAGGTGCTGGAAAAGTCAGGGTTTCTAAGATATTTGTGTCTAAATCTGCAGGACAAGTGGTCGGGGGATGTCCCTCAAGATGGCGGACTGGGCCGGATGCAGAACAAAAGAGAAAACAATGCTGGGCAGAGAAACGTCACCGTGAGTCACAAGAAAGTAACTACAACTGTAATCACTTATAAAGTCTACAGAGCCTGTGTACACTGCTGTCTACCACTATATCGTCACTGTATGGGGGTTATATACAGTCTACAGAGCCTGTGTACACTGGTGTCTACCACTATAAAGGTCACTGTTATGGTGGTTATATATACAGTCTGCAGAGCCCGTGTACACTGCTGTCTACCACTATATGGTCACTGTATTGGGGGTTTTATATACATCTGCCAGAGCCTGTGTACACTAGTATATACCACTTTATGGTCACTATATTTTTATATATATTATTAATATAGACAGTAAATTGTCTTTGTGTACTGATCAGTAATAAATGTAGGGTTATTTTCAGTCACTATGTGGTGTAATTTGTGGTCGTGTTTCTGGGGTATAATCAGGTCCTTAGTAATAGCGTTATTGTAATGTGGTTTTGGTATAGTGGATTTGTTTGGTAAAATATGATGGTGAGATGTATGGTGAGGTATTTCCCCCGTGTATTATCTACATTATCTAACAGCATGTCCTGGTACATGGTCGTGGTCAGGGAGGGGGGCCCCATCCAAAAGTTTGCTATGGGGCCCTGGCTTCTCTAGTTACGCCCCTGATACATGTATATGATAAGTCAGAAGATCCCTAAAACACTTTAATAGGATCTTTTTCCTTTTCTATTATACCGTAGAAACATTCTTTTAATATCAACTTAATCTTTATGAGCAATATTTGTAGTACTACTAACAATAAGTTTATGGTATGCAAGGGCATTGCAGTAAGTGAAGTTACCAATAGGTGTCATATGCTGTATGTCGTAATGCTGCAGTACTACCTTGGTTCACATGCCTCAGTTATGAAGCTACAGCAAAGGGAATACAAATGTAAATACATTGTTCCCACATAATCACTGTTAAATGGAACTTATAAATCACATTACTTACAGTGACCATTTCCAAAGTGAAGTCTTTTTTCATCGGGACTGTGCACTGATTTATTGTATCCACAGAACCTACAAGAAAAAACACAGGCATTCATTTCCTCAATGATGCAGGAAAACATATTTACCTTGTGATAAGATAGCAAATGCATTGTTAAGGGACCGGGTCTGCTGTGTAAGTGGCGGCAGGTCATTAAGTGGCAAGGGAGGCCAATTAAGGGCTGGTTCAGTAAGGGCCAAAAACTGCAAAATGTATTACTTACGTTTCACGTACACAGAGCAGTCTAAAAAAAGGCAGAAAATTAAGTAGGGGAAAACCAGGGTCTATTCACCCATACTGAAAATTAGGACATGAAACAATGAACTAATAAACACTTATTATATTCTCGGCTTAGCTACCATTTAATATGTTCATTCTGTTTATTCTAAAAAAATTTCATTTACCCTAATTATTTTCTATAGGAGAAAAAATTGCCAGTGACACAGAATTGTTGCAGAAATTATTCCACAGTTGCATCATGATTGCAATTTTACTCTGATTTCAGTTTTTTGAAATGGAAAATACAGAATGATACAATTCAAATGACTGTACTATATCCATATAGCAAAATATTATACACAAAAGCATACAACATAATAAAACAGTAACAGCAAATTTACAAAAGTTCAGCCATCACTGTCATAGCACAATTCTAAATATAAAGAAATAATGCTTTACATGCATTTAGTGTGCACCCGCCGCTAGGAAAAGCTTCTAAAGTTCATCAGAAATCTGACATAGTTCTGTAGCAATTGCACTTTGATCTCATTTCTGGTAGCCCCAATTTTTAAACAATATAATTAAGCTGATAATCTTTTTCAAAGCAAAGAACTGGATTTCTATTTAACAGCTATAGCTGATAATATGATGAATTAAATACATATGTGGATTTGGTTATTACATAGCTATTTTGTCAATAAGGTTGGAAAAAGACATAGATCCATCCTACAAGCCTGCTGAGTTGATCCCGAGGAAGACCAAAACCCCTATGCAGTGGATGCTAATTGCCCTATAGTAGAGGAAAAACTTCTCCACTAAGAATATGACAATCAAAATAAATCCCTGGATCAACAACCCATCTGCAGAATCTAGTACCAATACCCATTTAATTTTTCAAGAAAGGCATCTAGAGACTTCTTGAAGTTGTTCAGTAAATCAACCTGGTAGTTGACTCCTGGTACTGTGTCACCTACCAACATAACTTTGGGAAGTAGTTTCTGGAATATTACATTGAGCATTTAAAGAGGTAAAGGGGTATTCCCATCACAGTGAGTGCTGCTGGAAGGACCATTTTTTTTTTTAAATGTATGTTTCAAAAAAATATTATTTACTTGATACAGACCATTTTTTACCTTAAACTTGCTCTTTTGTCTCATTGGTCACCAACCTCCACTGTGTGTTTTTAATGGTGGCCAGTAATGCAGCGTTATCAAAGACTGTCTGAGACTAAGGTCCACATGTATGAAAACTGTTTAGGTCTAAAACCCACTTTTTTTGCCCATAGTAACCTATGGACAACAAAGTGAGTTTTAGACCTAAACCGTTTTCATACATGTGGCCCTAAGTTTCTGTGGCCTGGCCGGGCATAGGGAAGGGTAGTGCAGATGAGCGAAATTTGTATCTCCGCTATCCCAGCCACAGGCAGTGTCACAATTAATAAAAGCTATAAACAACAATGAAACCTACAAAAGCGTTAATGCTATCTACAATATGAGAAAAAAACGTTGAGGTTCTTAGTTCACACGTTTTGATCAAAATATGTTTAAGCCATCCGCCGACTATCAACAGGACCTCAGCACGGATGGTCCTATACTATTCCTACCTCTCACTTTTGTGTTTTTTTGTGCAGAACTATACGTTGCATTTAGCAATTATTGCTTTTAACTTATACAGGGTGGAGTGGATGCCTCCATTTTTGGTTTTCTGCACCTCGCCCATCTGCACAGGTTACTAGATCAGTGCGGTCTGCTTATATAGCTTGTGCCTTTTTTCTCTCTGGATTATAGAAGTCTGATGACTCAAGAGAGGTCTGAACTGGACCCAAGTGAGAGGTAGGAATAGTATAGGACCATCCGTACTGAGTCCCGTTGATAGTCGGCAGGTGGCTTAAACATATTTTGATCAAAACACGTGAACTAAGAACCTCACAATAAATAAAAGTACACAGCTGTGGTTGATAACTAAGGAGACGAAGATGAATGTTAATTTTTTTAATAACATGCGTTTTGAAAATGGCTTCACAGTAATTGGCCCCTCCAGCAGCACTTGTTGTGATGGAAATATCCCTTTTAAAGGTTCTATAACCGAGGAAAACAAGGCTGGTGATATTAGGCACCTCTGGTACGTCTAGCTATATGGACTGGTAATTAATGGGTAGTTGGGAGTTTAAAATATGCAGTGAGTCAATCATAAGGTAGTCCAATGGAAGAAATTAAGGAAGAGAAAACACCAAACTTCTCCAGGACTGCAATCAAGAATAGCCACAAAACCATGTTGAAAAGTGTTACTCATATTTAATGCTAATATTAACATGATCTGATTTTAATTCAAAGCCAGTCTGTCCATAAAGTTTTCAAGGGCTAGGCAGCAAATGGAGCTCAGACGATCAGAATGAATATAAGATACTATATAATCCAATACTCAGTAAGGTGTAAAAAGTACCAAACAAAAATGTACACAGAAAAAGTAACGACTTTTCTAGTAGTCAGAGACAGCTCCTAAGATCCACTGCCAGTATCTCAAGAAGCATTTTTCTTAGTATCTTTGGTAGAGTATGGTATTAGTAAGGCTTGTGCAACCGCCCAGAAAATCAATATCCAGTACTGAATGCAACATTATACAAGCAGACCCCGTATGGCCAGACCACTAATTATGGCAAATCCGTCCTGTAAAATTGTTGTAGAATATGTGTATATATTTAATGAGCTTCATATGATAAAAGTATACAGTATATAAAGTATAAAGTCATATGGTAAAAAGCGTAGAATATTCACACATTTTATTACAATTATGGGCACATTTTGGGTGATTGAGTCTTAAAATGAATTTATTAAGTACAGCTCTGTAAAATTAAAATTCCAAGGGTCTACTGGATTGGTTCAGACTCTTTGACATGTACTTTCTTGGTTTCAATAGGCTTTTTCAGTCCACACTATATGTAGTCTCAGGAATGATTACAAGTGAGTATGGACTGTGTTTTTTGGAAAAGATTTGACATTTTTGATTGGTTAACAAGTCTTAATCAAAGTAATCCAGGGTGTGAGGTGAATTGAATTAACTGCATCATCTGTCTGCCCTTCACTATTCAAATATACTTAATGACTGGATATGTCAAAATTTAGCCATAGACATAAACTAATTCATTGCTGAAAGTTCTTTCATCCGAAAATTAAACTGTCTGATTGAGTCATTAACCTGCTTATTGTTTTTGTGGATGAGAGTTTTGTTACGGCTCCAAGATACCTCTGGCACCACTTATCTCAACGGAAACATTAGAATCAGATGATAAAAATCCAACCTTGTAGCCACCATGCACATTTTATTTGGAGCATATTCCCCTGAAAAAATATCTAATGTCTGTGTTGGTGTTCTATGGTAGAATATCTCTGTACATATGGCTCTCGATGAAGCTTGTACAGGAGCAGATGGAGGCGGGAGAGCTTTGATGTGTATAAGAGGCCTTCAACTAACTTACCACAAGAGAAATGTAGCTGCGCACATTAATTAATCAGCTTCTATACAGGTCTCGGCAGAAATAAATAGCAACATTTCAGGCAGCGAGTCGGATTGCTAAAGTTGCAGCTTATAATGATGGGGGTATTTCGTTTAATTGTTGGGTCAGGTACCTAGGGTCCAACACTTGTGTCTTTAAACACATTCAGCTGTTAAGTGTTCAGATGCAAGTCTTCATGAAAACGATCATTACTGCAACAGTTTGGGGAAGCTGGCTCTTATCATTAAGGTCAATACTCATATATGGTTCCCCATTATCTATCCAGCATGTTGGGATGTAACGAGTTATAATCTCATATGTTCTGCCTATCTATATCTACTTCTGCTATGATACTGTCTCTTGGGAAAAGACAAAAAAAAATCAACAGCATAAAATGTATATCAGGCAATCCAAAACCCAAAATAGCAATCCAGGTTACAACTCCGAGAGAGTGTAGATCAAAGAGCGAGAGACCTTAAAATCTAAAATGTTACATTAATCTACAGGAAAACACGTGTGCATTGAGCTTGACAAATTTGAAGTATGAGATCTTGAACAATTTAATAGAAACACAAGGGAAACGTCAGGTCCATGTGGCTATGAAATCTAATCCTACAGGGCTTGAAAAGCCACTTGCATAGCGTAGTTTACACATAATCAGCCGGTACAGCCCAGGGTTCTCATAAGTGCCTAAGATGTCACACCTGGCTTTAATAGAAATAACATTGTGCATGAGATAGTAAACTTAATCAGGCATACACAGGTCAAATCTCAGGCAATCTTATTTAATAAGGTGTGAAATACAGCTACAGAAAACAGCAAACAGCTCACAAAGCATCAGAAAAACACAGCATGATTATGTTAACAGGAAAAAATTTTGAACAATAATGTGGGAAATAAAACAAATCAACAAGAGTATTTATTGTTTCTATTGCATTCTTGTTTATGGCATATTACTAGTGCTGTATTCAGTTTATGTTACTGTAGAACAGGAGTCTATGGAACTGTCTACACCAGCGATCTCCAACCTGTGGCTCTGCAGCTGTAGTAAAACAACTGCACCCCATATGCCAAGATAACCAATGGCTGTCGGGGCATTTTAGGAGTTGTAGCTTCCCAACAGTTGCAGACCAATAGTGTACCCCATATTATTAGGTTATTTTTTTCAAGCTATAGCATATGGCCATGTCAGAGTTGTGCCTCTTCATTTTTGATGTGTTTTCTACTTTCTATATACTCGGACACCGCTTGGCTTTCTGAAAGGAGACAGAAATGAAGTGGCTCATCTGGGCGTTACTCCCTTGTTTTAGCAATCATGGAGGTCGTAGCACCAGAGTTCCCACCGGTTAAAACTATAACATATCAAATGTAGTGTTGACACTGATGTAATTTTGCTGAAAACTGACAAAAAAATTGACCATAAACCTAAATTGGCTTTAGGATTAAGGTTAAGGTTTTTAGGGGTTTTAAGGAGTTGACTTATTTTTCAGCATCGCTTTGAGGCTTGTGTGATTCCAGGTCCCAGTGCTGCTCCCACCAGGGTGTCTCTTACCGCACAACTGTCTTATGTAATTTCCAGATTCCCTAGGTTACCCCTATGTTTTGGAAACTAGAAATGATGTCAGACATGACGCACAACATCTGACATGACGACCAACATCACTTTCCATAGGGTGATGCCGAATACTAAGTTAACCCACTAAAGCAGCCTAAAAACCCTAACCCTTACCCAGGGTTATGATTAACATAAGGGATAGGGTTAACGATAAGAATAGGGTTAAAAGTTTGAACCAGTGTCAAATCGAACAGGGCCTCATTTGACACTAATAAAAAACTTGTGGTAATAATACGAATCCTTTTAATAAGAATAACTCATCAATACATTATACTCTTGACCTCCAGCATTTAACCGAAGCAAACTAAAATCACTATGGTCCAAGTATAGTATGCTACGTCACAGTTGGTGCAGTCACTTGATATATTTTAATCATGTGACCACATAGTCCATAGTTTTTAGCCCAGCTACTGTATGAAAATGATCTACATTACTAAAGATTAGAACCTAAGATGTAAATTAATACAATTATAGTTAGAGCAGCAGTCAAAGTTTGGTAATTAACTTATTGACATTATTGATATTGACATTTTCCCATTTTGTCAAATGACCATTTTTACAAACCTGAAACAGTGCAGCCATATTGGGTGACATTTTTGAAACAGCTTATTGATACATTTTTACTTTGTTACTAATTGGACATTCTTAATACACTAGTTTATTCCTCTTGTCTAGCCTGCAGTGAATAGTAACAAAACCCATAGATTACATATATAACCTGCATCTAATGGTGATCAGTGCATACATCCAGTGATAGTTAATGGTGACAATCATACCTCTAGTGTATATCCTTTCTATTCTGATGACAGTAGCATCTGTATATTTGCAATGACTAGAACAAGAAGTATGAGGAAAAAGAACTCACCTTCCAATAAGGACATACACCACCACGGTGAGCAGGATAATTACTATTGCTGCTGAGATGCCAATCATTACCACCTGGCTGTTCTCACTGGAGATGGAGAACGCTGGAACAGTGAAAGAACATAAGAAAAGTGTTAGCTCATCAGAAATGACACATGACTGATCCTTCTATACATGGAAGAAAAGCATGAAAATCCTGTTAGTAGCATTAGAAAATGCAATATTCATTAAAAGGAGCCTTCCATCCAACGTAATTATCATACACCGCCCTCTCCCACAATGCATCTTATTAAAATACATCTCTGCCACCGCAATGGGGACCATTAATAAAAATGTTTTGATTTTCAAGCTTAATTCCCTGGATTATTGCTCCTTGCTGGAGCATTGTTTCTTTCATGAGTCGGGGCAACTATTGTATATTATTACTATCTGCATGTTGTTTATGTTGCTAGTAAATACTAATTTGTGCTACAATGCAATTCCTTTACTTCAGTTTTTAACAATCAATAAAACTGGAACATTACAGGAGCAGAAACAGATGACTGAAACAAGAGAAACGATAAGGAAATTCCTCTGTGTAGATTTTGTGGTAATAGTCTATTCTGGGCTTTCTTCCCAGAGGTTCTTTACCAGGGTCAGACTGAAAGTGGACTAAGTCCCTGGGTCTGCAGCCCTTTACCAACCACTAAAACCACAATACACTTGAGCTGGGATAACAAATTGCATTATAATGGATAATCCATGAATGGATAATAAATCATGAAAGTGCAGCATACATGTGGAGATAACTCCCCCCTAGCCTCACTTCCCTTGGTAGGGCTCAAAAGCGCAAGAGGGGTTCTAAACCCTGATTTTCGAAAATATAGATATCGCAGTAGTGGGAAACACATGTAGGTTATACCCTGAGGACATAAGTGTAGTAAATTGCTGCTGTTGGAATACCCTTCAATAGCTTGACATCTTATAACAATGTCTGTAATGTATGGCTGCATCCTGACTCTGATGGTAAAGATTAATGGTTTCTGATGCCATTTTAGTTTTTGGAAGGTGCAGCCAACTCTGATCACAGTATATAAAGGGAAACAATTTATAGATAAAATGCTCCAGAACTGTTCCATTTAAGTATGCTGCACAGCCCCTCTGCTTTAATATTGTGGGCAGCAATCGCCCCCCTCATAGACTCATAGATCGTAGGGATATATATCAACAAAGCAAAATCAACTCTATATACATATATATACTGTATTTATAAAAAAAACATGTAGGAAATGGTAAATTAAGACTTCTACAAAATACATTGCTTTGTTGATTTTCCTTTGGTCAGGAGATAAAGAAGATTCTATCTCCTCTTTGATTAACAACCATCCCTCCCAACCTCTCCCTGCTCTATCTTATCAGTCATTGCTCCTAGTTACTGTCATTCAGTCAGTCCAACCATGGCGAGTCACTCCCTGTAGAGTCTTCTCTCAAGCAATGGACTTTGTTTACTTACTGTAAGAGGAATAGCTAGGAACAGCAGAGCTTTTATGTCACTCACTGCTATAGACCCGCCAACAGCATTAATAAGATGCGTGAGTCTAAAGCTGGCTGTGGCTCTGTAAAACTGCATGGTGAGAAAACCTCAGGCATTGTTAGGATGGCCTAATCCCTGCTCGATCACAATAACAAATATTTGTCAAATACTTTTCTTTGCCATTCAACAATCCAGAATAATCAGGGACTGTTAATGTCACATTAAAGGAATGTTACTGCATTTCAGAAATGATCCATAAAATCAGTGAAAGAAACATTATATTTGAAACATTTGTATTAATTTATTGTAGCGTTTTATAGTATTATAATATTTGTAGTTACAAATGTAGTTACAATTTTAAATTATATTTTTTCCAAAATCAGTGTTGGCCCATGATACTAGCAGATTTGGACTAGCTCACAGGGGAGCGGGAGAAGGCTCCAGTGGGCCAGTAGCCATGATATCCCCTAGGCATGCTGAGCCCCTGGGTAAAGCAGGCTTTGAGCTGCTTTTCAGGCAGAAAGACAGAGAAAGAGAAGGAGAATGCAAAAGACAAGTACAGCCATGTACAGCAACTGCAGGCTGGTCCCCAAGAATCAACTCCAGTGATGGGCCCCAAAGAATTAATTCCACCAGTAGGCCCCAATATGTAATTCCATTTGTGGGCTCTAGGCACCCCAGTCCATAATTAGGCTACAGCTATTGATATGCTGGTTTCTTTACCCTGCTCTTGGAGATGCTGCTGCATTGTGCCATAGTGTTAATGGTGCACCTTGCAGAACACAATTAATACAGTTTTTGAACAAAAGGATTGTGACTGATGTTGTGGGCAATCCAAAAATGATAGTGAAAAAATTCATGCAGAAAATACATTACATCAGGTGTAATTCACAAACGCTATAAATAGAAAGAATATTTAGCAAACATAATCACCTCTAAATGTGCTGCTGAATCACATTATCACATAAGATGAACAAAAATGAATATGTAAAATCTTTAATGTGATACTGCAAAGCTAGAGATACTGCAGATTGCCCCCATATAGGGGGACCTATCTACCTACCTATCTATCTATCGATCTATCGATCTATCTATCTATCTATCTATCTATCTATCTATCTATCTATCTATCTATCTATCTATCTATCTATTAAAAGTGGAGGTTTAATCTCTGGGACACCAACCTACAGATATAGCAAAGTTGACATTTAATATATTATCATAATGTACCTATGGCACAAAACTATATCTCAACTTTTTAAATGATTTTCAATGGCTTCTAACTAGTATTGCTTGAATATGGCACTGCTTGGTTTAACACTAGTTCGACTGAACTTGTCACCCAAATCCACATTTTTTCTCTAACTCCATACTTATCTAAGACCCTGTCTCTATAGCTACATGTAACCCTAAGTTATGGTAGGGCCTTTAGAGGGTTTTAGGGGTTAGCTGTCTGGAGTGCAGCACCATCACTTCCAGTGTGTCCATCTGATGCTACTTTGGTTTTGCCTAGGTTGTCGAAAGCAGAAGCAGATATGAGACATAATATCTTGCATCACGTTCAAGGTCACTTCCAGTTCCCAAAACACAAGGGCAACCTAGGGAGATCCAAAATGATGTTGAACATTGCACCGGAAGTGATTGAGATGAGGCCTGGAGAACTGTGAGACTTGGAGAGACATTGAATCTTTAGTTAACCCATTTAAACTCCTAAAGCCCCTAATTCTAACCCAGTGTAGGGTTATGGTAAATATTTTATTTTTTGTACAACTGAGATTCCGGTCATATTAGACATTGTCCTGAATCTGAGGTGCAACACTTGAGATAAGGTACCTCGCGGCAATAAGTTATCAAAACTAAATAATCTTCTCTGCCTCCATACTCATTTTGCAATCATGGGTGACCAGCGGCAGCCACATGGAGAATCAACCAAGCGCAACCATGGTATTGAAATCTGCAGGAACTTATGAAAACAACCAAACAGTTCTCTGACCATGTGGTATGTACAATATGTGTATGTACAGGCAGCAATTATTTATCTCTTCCGTTTCTGCAGTGGTCATGGCATTTGGGGCCATTTGGATGTTAATACAGTGGGTAAAGTGATTAAAAATATTCTGCCTGTAGCAGAATAGAAAGTGCTGTTAAAATTCATTATGTGACCCTGGGGAGTAGCTAGGTGGCTGTCCTGCCAAGGCATGTGGCCCAAGTGCTGGGGGCACTTACATGATACTCTGTTCTAATTACTCTATTAGAGTTTGGTACAACGGCTGCAAACTGGATGTGATGACGGAGATTCTAGCTAAGAGCTTACCAATGTGAATAGAGCAATAGTTGGCTCTATCACTGTGTTATATACATAATAAAACAGTGCTGCTATCTCTTTGTAATCACAGGAAACTAGAATCCAATGGTAGAAACTAAATCCAGCACACCCGTAGGTGGAAAGACGTTTTTTCACCTACGGGTGTGCTGGATGTGGTTTATGCTAGTGGATTGTATGCATACGCCCTTTTGTCCAGGGAAATGTCCGAGCACCTCATGGAGACTGCGGACCTGGCCTTAACCACTTTGTGGCAGTGAGCTATGCAAATTTTTTTTTTCTTTTTTTGTATTTATGCACAAGAAACTAGATCCAGTTTTCTAATACAAATCCAGATCAGGCTGTTGGCAATTAAAAGCAAAGAACAAATAGTGTAAAATGTAACCAAAACAACTAAACCTGCTTTACTAGCATCGTAATCAATTTTTAAACATTATTCCTGCCCGGGTCTACTTGCCAAATGGCTGGTCTGTTCTTGTTACAGTTCGTATAGTTATCATAGTTTACATTAAACTTTTATTTATGGTAACTACCAATCCAGCAATCTAAAAACAAGCATATAAATGACTTTAATTCACATGTAAAAACACGTGAAAATTGGAATTGGAAAGCGCTAGCCAATTGTTGTAACAATGTGACTGTGGGTGGCATATTGGATTTCACTTCTAATGTATGTTTACATGAGTTTGTGTAAGGGCATCACTTCTACACTCATTTACAGCTGGGGCTTTTCAACAGTTGCGTCAGGAAGAAAGCGGTGGATGGTTATCTAATGATGAATACTGAGGCTCATTTGGCACATAACGTTGCTAGAACAGGTTTTCTGTATATATTCATGGATTGTGTGTCGCTTTTACATGTTTTTATCTTTCATTCTGGTAATTAGAGTCATTTAAGGAAAGATTATGACTGGTGGTATAATTGGGATGTCTAATTATAGGACATCCTGTTATGCCGAATATAGTAATCAGACTAGAAGACTATATAAGAATTACTTCACCCTTGAATTGAATTTATGGTCTTCTAGTATTATCCTGTACTTCATTAATAAAGGGTTCATCCCTTCTAGACAATCCCTGTTTATATACCTCACTAAGATACCCTTAATAAGCCAGAGCAAAGAGCTGTTGCTTATCATCGACTCTTGCTCTGGTAAAGTCAACTAATCCCTATATTAAATTAATGATCATTCCTCCGACTGACCATCAACTAATACTATCCCTGCAGTGTAGTCAAATATATAGCTGAGTGAAACTGTTTACACAGGGTCTCAGGACTCAGGGGTGCGATTAGGGCAGTACTGACAGTACTCTTGTCGAGAGGCCTGATCAATATTTTTTAAAAAGCGTCCCAATGACATGGTGCATGATAAGAACTTGGAGTCAGGCTATGGCTGGTTGTACATGAGCGATTGGCATATCAGCTCTGCTATTCCTAGCTGAGCCTGTTAGAGGAACATTGCAAACAGAGTGTTTTAAACAGTAGGACAGAAGGCTAGAGAGCTCCAAAGGGTGAACATTTTTCAGTCATCAAAAAAAGCGTAGCAAGTATATCATATTATCAACTTATCTTCTTTTATTTATTATTTACTAGACAGTAAAAAGTGCACTGTGCATACAAAGCATGCTAATGATAACTTTAAGCATATAGTTCGTGGCGACTTATCTCATTTAGTAGTTAATCTCCAGCCGCGTCCTCCATTCTAAGGCGCGCAATAGTGGAGAGGCATAGACAGGCGAGCAGCTGCACCTGGGTGTGTAATGTTTCAGGGAACCACCCCTTTTCTAAAGCTTTTTACTGTAGTTTTAAAGAAATTCCAGGTTTGCCATACTCAGGGGCCAACCATGGGTTTCCCCTGTGAGCCTGTGCGAGCCTGGGATGGCTTCCTGTTACACGCTTTGCATTAAAATCCAGAGCTTTTGCCAAAGGTTATGCACCCATATGTGGATATTTCATAAATCGGCAGCATGAAAAAGAAATAATCAGCGTGCTTTTTCATTTCAATTTTTTTTTGGGGGGGGGGGCCGGTGGGAGAATTCCTAGTACTGTACTTTAACATTATTGCAAGTGTATGCTGCAGTTCTGTTCTATTCCTTAAATTAAATTTTAAAAAGTGAATTTCTCTATATTCTGTTTGAAATAAACTCTATTTTTTGTTACATTTATAGCTTAGTTCTTGGTTCCACCTAACTAAGTTGAGACAATTCTATGAAAAATATTTTTGGACCAAATTAAACACATTTCCTCCTCCAACCCCAAAAAATAACTAAAAAAATACTTTAGTGTAACTCTTTTAATGAAATTGTATTCGGCACCGGTGCTGTTTTTCCTGGCTTTTATCATGTCACGCTTCAAACTTTATCTCCTCTTGCCTTATCTGCTTTTAAATGTTTGGAGTCGGCCTATCTCCTTTATGATGTTGACACATGCTTGTTGAAAAACACTTAGAATTTATGGCCTAAGCTCTTGCTTTTTACTGTACTCAGATGTAATGGACTGTTAAATGTGCATGACAATAAAATAATATAAAACCACCACTACACCTCTGGGGTAAGCAGCAGGGTATAAACAGCAACTGTACTGAATATCCCCATTAATTTGATGAATCTTTAACACCAGGAAAATGCTTCATTAAAATGATTAATGTGTTAGTATCTAATTACTATTCTTAACAAGACCATATAAAAACAAAAACAAGAGAATCAAAACAAAAGAATAAATAAAATACCTATATTACCAAAAACTCCATCTATCACATTCACCAATCTTATATTAGACTTTAAAAGAGGGACAAAATCTAAAAAAATAAAAACATAATTTGTAAAAAAAAATTCTACAGCTGATCCTGGTGTGTATCATCCGTAGTGAGATACAGTAGCAGCAAAAGTGATTTAAGAAATCTCATTCATGTGCTGTAGAAAAAGTCCTCCAAAAGTCCACAAATAAACTGACCTGCGGTGCAGATGTTAAACCTGCATTACGTCAACTTATGTTGCATCAACGACAATGATCTGTTGCACATTTTCACCATTCAGTTTAATGGGAAAAACAACATCGGCCATAAAGACTTGTGGATTTTGCTGCAGATGACCGATTTATCAGCAGCAAAGTTGAAAATAATTTAAAGAAAAACCCCCTCTGTGCTTCCCGGTGCTCCCAGTACCTCCAGTGTCTGTACAAATACGATGTCACGTCCCAAGTGACTGTTGCCACCAATCACAGGACTGCAGCGGTTACATTACCTGTATTTTCATTGTTGGAGGCTGGCCAAATGGGAGAGACTGAGGGGCAAAAGGCCGATTGCCATGAGAGTATTGAGGTTTTTTCTATTATATACTGATTTTTCTGTTGGAAAATCTGCAAACAAATCTGCCCAGTGTGAGCATATTTTTACTGCAGAGCTTTTTGCCTTGAAGTCCATATGGACACACCATTGGATGGTGTATTATATATCTTCTTATAAAAGCATTTCTCTAGAGAAGAATATCTGTGGAATACAGTGCTGTATGGTGACACCATATGGCAGCACACAAAATGCCTGGGGCTCTGTAAATTGGAGCAGATGGGACTTTAGGTTCCACCGTAACCTCTAGTCATACGTCTTATTTCATTTTTTTTTTTTTTGCTATAATGGAATGTGTGCATAATTTGATTAGCTTAAAGGTGTGTTCTCACTATGCTATTTCACATAGCCTGCTATTCACAGCCAGCTTCGGACTCCCACTTCCTCCTCAGCCTGTAAGATGGTCTACAGCAGTGATTGATATATCAGCTCTGCTATTCCTAGTTGAGCCTGACAGACGGATATTGACAATGGAGGGGTTTAGACAGCAATGCACAAGGCTACTGAGCTCTTAAGGGTTAAAATTTGTCTGCAAAAAAGTTAAGCAAGCTCCTGTAACTGTGGTCGGTAACCTAGGGAAGCTTGTATACATAAGCAAGAGAAAAGATCTGCTCTAGTTCTTAAATGAAGCAAAACTAGAACAGCAATATATTTGGTGATAGTCTTTATTTACCTTTGCCTCCATGTTTAAGGCTAATAATTATGGTGAGAAAACCCCTTTAGGAATTTTATTAAATGGGAAGAGAAGGTTTTATGTACTTTAGTTAATTATTTAATACATAATCATATATCAGTAGAACAATCCACATTGCTGAATAAAAAGAAATACAAATTTCGCTCTACATTTGCTAGATACATTGTGGGTTTTCAACATATTAACTTTTTTCACAGTTACATATTGCACATTAAAATCCATAGAAGCGAACAATGCACCAAAATATGTCTAATGTGGTGCAAATTTGCTGCACATTTAATTAAATACTGCAGATTTCCTGCTGAGGAAAAGCTACAATTCATCCATAATATTTTGCTGTGCCCTGTCACATTACAGTACAGTAGCTCCAGTCAAAGAGTATGATTCATTTTTGGATCCATTTTTAGATGAGTGTTCTTATCCATGTTTCAGACCCTAAACAGGTCCAAACACGCATCTAACAATGTGCAGTGTGATTTACATTGCTTTCCGTGTTAAACATGCATCAGCGTTCAGATGAGTGATCGCCGATACGTGTTTACTTGCGTCTTTCTGATGCGTCTTTCGGATCCATTCAAAGAATTGTCATGTCAATTCTTGATCCGAAAGATGCAGCAGGAGCCCTATTTAAAACTGTAGGGTGCGATCCTGCTGCAGCCACAACGCATCCAAACACGCACCTGCATGTTGGATGTGTTTTGGATGTGATTGGCACAGCACTTTTGAATGCGTTCTTTGGATCCAAAACAAATCCAAAAATGCATCCAACACACAGTGTGAACATAATCAAAGGCATTAGTAACTTGGTCATACCAATAAGACACCTATAAGCAGTGTATGGTGGCTGACTTTAATTGGCAGGACACGTAATGAAAACTATGCTTCCTAAACATTTCCTTTCGCTAAGTGTCTGGGTGTGTAATAAAGGTGCCACCTGTGTGTGCATGGTGAACAAGGAAACTATGGGAACTCCTTGTCCTTATCAGTGGATCAAACACTCCTCTCTCCTGATGGTTTGTCTGGATCCTGTTCGCCCTGTATGTGGGTCTCACATAGCCACTGCTTGCAACACCGTGATAGCTAGGTCAGAGAAGCCATTTACTGAAAGGAATATTCTGCTTCTCTCAGTCCAGTCACATGCCCCCTCAAAGTTTGTTAACTAATATGAGCGCATCACAGAGGCATATCTTGCAGTCAACGATCTTGCGCCAAGAGGTGCACTACCCAAAAGTAGCCTCTGGGAGCATTTCTACTGGACATTGGGAAAGCACTTTTCTTACCTCTAAGATGTATGAAAACTGTGTAGATCTGAGACTGTCTTTGTTGCCAATAGCAACCATCAGAGCTCCCCTTCCATTCTTTCACAGCACTATATGAAATGAAGGAGTGCTCTGATTGGTTGCTAAGGGCAACAAAGAAAGTCTTACAACTACACAGTTTACATACATGAAGCCCTATGTATATAATCAGATCACACCTGTAAACTCATATGTGGCGCCCCATGTCTGGATCACCACAAAATAACTGTCTGTGTAAGGTTTCATATGCATTATTAGATGTGATGAAAGTTTGTTTCTCTGCACTGCATACAGACATTGTAACGCGATCCCTTACTGGGGATTCTACACTTTACCTCCATCCAGAGTTTAGGACACAGCCCCTAGTCAGAGGAAGAGGAAGTGTGCCCAGAAAGTGTAGTATTGTGGGAAGAAGAAGGAGATTGCCTCATGTAGAGAGGGTGTGTGCCTTCCTACAGGGCAAGCTGAAGAAACCAGGGTATCAGTCCCTTGGCCACAGTGACTTCCAGAGTCTGTGGCAAACTGAGAAACTACTTGGTCTTCACAAGTAGCAGAGTGAATTGCCCAGGAACTCCAGCTCCACAGAGTCAGGAGCTCAGCGGTGAGAGAAGCCAGGATTCCTATAGGACTCGCACTGCCTGTTCCTGGAAGGGATCACTGATCCAGCATTTTTCTCTTGGAAATCACGGAATCCAAGAGTCCTGTTATCAGATGTGTGACTAGCAGCAGGTGAGCTACACCACACTACAGCAGAGAAACTGAACTCTCATCGCACATGTGAGGCAGAAATCCTATTTCCTGGACTGTGTAACACCTCCTGGCTATGTCTGCAGAGCTTCAGTAAATTTCAAGTGTTTATAACCCTGCCTGGATGTGTTTGTTTCTGCCACATCTGCCACATCATCCTGCCCTGGGAGTCAGCCCATAGTTGGGGAGGGGTTAATCAACAGGCACTAATTACCACCATCTATCTCCCAGGGATCTCCATTAGTGCTAGACCAAACTCTGTCCGATAACTCCAACTGGTGTCACAAACTTTTTCAATAACTCGAGCTGCCGCCGCGCCTAGCTGTGCCTGCCCAGCCCTCGGACCCCCGTGTACTACTACTGAGGCCGGCCGGGGAGGTACACATACATATCTGCCCAAGATATAACTGCAACGCCAACAAGAAAACCAAATAAAATGATAGGTAAAAAGAAAAAACAAAAGCAAATACCGCCAAAAACAACAACCAAAAAACAACCTATCCTCATTAAAAAGAACAAAATTTATGGAAAAAGAATAATAAAAATATATACTCAACACAATTACATAAACAATATACAGCTAAAAAGGTGACATGCTATGGACACAAAACTATCATCCAGGTACCCACAAGCTAAATAATAATACGAAAAATATAAATGCCATAAGCCATATATCATATCAATAATAACAATAAAAGCATACAGAGATAGCACTGAACAGCCCCCAAGATATAACTGGATGCCGGGTTTTGAAGGAATCTGACAATTCTATCTGTGTATTTTTATTTTTGTTGTCAATAAAGGCATGACCCAACGGCACAGGTTTGCGGCTGGTTTTTCAGACGGTTTGCGGTTTTGCAGACCGTCTGAAAAACCATCCGCAGACGAACACAACGGGCTTCTATGGAAAACCCGTGCAGCAGTCCCCACTGTATAGGTTTTGCGCCCGGCGGTTTTTCAAACCTCCAGCCACCCGAAAAACATTCTACATGCACATTCTTCCGTCCAGTTTTCGGACAGAATATGAGCATGTGAGAAAAGCCATCCCCCCCATCCCTGTGCACGACACACAAACCGGACAAATATCGGTCGGATAAACCGACCGGTATTTGTCCTGTGCCGTGTAAACGGGCCCTAAGTGTATATTGAGCTCCATAAAAAAGCTAATGAAAACAAGCAGACAACAAATATGTAGGTTATTCCTAACTAAAACACATTCATCCAATGTGAAGGCCACATTACCTACATGGAAAATCTGTGGCTAAAAATGCCACATATAACACCATGGCCTAGGTTGTTTTGTTTTGGTTGGAAGAGATTATTATTCGTTTTGCTGATAAAAGATGTCTCAGTGTACAGGGCACAGGATAATACTGCACAAATAGCATATAGATACGTACAATCTGGACTTGTTTCAAATTCAAACTTGCGGCTGTTGGATCCATAACCAGCAGCTGTCCGGGCCCGAATTTGGAAAATGTACGTAGTATCAGGCTTGAGACCGCTGATAGTCACATTGGTACCTCTGGCTCTCAGGATGGTGTAGCTAGTTTCCTGTTCCTGCTTTTGGAAACAAATATCTTTGTTAAAATCTATAGTAACAAAAAAAAAGTAAAGTGTTATGACTAAACACAGCAAAGGCAGCCATCTTGGAATTATGAGACTGTAGCATGGGAATGCGGCATTGTATTTGATAGAAAACCCATGATATTTCAAGCCACATGTGATTTTCTTGGTTGCACAGTTTTTATATGAATTCCTACTTGCACAGTTATGGTTTTCAGCTGCTTGTTGGGCAGGATATCTCACATCTGAAACATATTATTTTCACCCAGATAGCATTGTTTGAAGTCTGAAATATCTGGTAATTAGTCTGAGCCATCAGATAATTCACTTTTAAAGCTGTATAAAGCTTTGTGATGTTTTAATTTAAAAGTCTGACTAAAATTCCACTGACGTTTGATCAGTTCATAAATTCTGCATTTTCTGAAGTGATACGTTATAAGGACCTACATGTATGTGTTAATATATTCCATAACTATTCCTGTATGAAACTGCAGACCACTGATCTGTGATAATTTCTAGGAGTCTTATATAATGCTGGGATTGAGTCTTCATTTTACACCTACAAGAAGCAACATAAACTGGTCATATACTTCAGATAGTTGTGGGGCAGCTACAGTATCTCTGCTGATTTTCCTATCACAACCATGCATGACCAGCTTGGCTGAATGTGCATTTGTTTTAAAAACGAGACCGGGAAGATAGCTGCACCTACAGACCGTTGAAAACAAACAGATGAGACATAGAGAAATGTAACATGTCTGATGCTTCCCTCCCCCAATATCTGCTTGCCACCATAAGCATTAGAAGGTTGGTCAACCCTGTTGAAATCAGCAGTTTTGGCTGATTTTATTCTATTGTATGTGGCCAGTAACATGAGCTGATTGACAGCGAATATTCACGCTGGAACACCATTCTGTGTTTCATCTAAATAGGTCCTAAATGCTTTGCTGGTTATTTTTACAACATATCTTTCATATCAACATAGACTGAAAGATAACATTCTAGATACCTGCAGCCACCACTAGGGGAAGCTCAGGAGCTTACTGCACACTATTCTATGTTTCACTTATTCAAAAAACTATACATTTAAAGGGGTTTTGCCAAGAAGTGATTTCCTTACCTAACAGGCTGATACTGTCCTCTAAAGTCTTGTAAAAGGGGGCATTGTGTTCCTGTGTTTAAAAAAAACAAGTGCCTCCTCTGTGATGCCATCGTACAACCTCCCATGCATGCTTCCGAGGCTAACATTCAGTTTCAGTTTCTGTAGTTGAGCGAACATGTTGTTTGGCTAAACCACAGAGGATAATTGTATTGTGCACAAGCTATATAGGTTTTGTGTTCTCCCTCGTATCTGCTCAGGAGAAAAAATAAGATCCAAGCAGGCAGAATTCACTGATTAACACTAACAGAGAATCGCTGTAATGTAATTATATAAGTAAACATACAGGGAGCAATTGCTGCAGGAGGGAGGGGGAGGGAGAAGGGCTGAGCATGGAGCTCACTGATAATCACATTACATCCAGTGGATTCTCTATACAGAAGACACAGAAACACAGCTACTGCTCATGCTCAGTAGCACTGCTCTGCTCGCCCCCCTCTCTTCAAAGCTCCTTCATGTGCTCTGCCATCAGATAAGAAGTGCAAACAATGCAAGCAAGCAGGGCCAGACCAACTCCTGGTTCTATGTAAATAGTCAGGAAACTAAGGGCATCTAATTAAGGCTACAGCTCTCACAGGCTACACTTTTTTTTAATCACATATATTTAGAAAACTGATTAAATACCCATTTTGGAGGATCCCACGTCAACATTAGATCGTGGCAAAACCCCTTTAAGGTCCACTTGTTAGGCAGCCAGAAAGTTTAGTTTAAAGGGGTATTCCAATTGCGGGTGACTCTTTGCTGACTGCAGGGAACTGGCAGTGCATCCTAAATACAGCCAAGTAGACTTGTCGGCCACAATCCAGAAATGTGTTGATAAGAACATCCATTTCAATCTATGTTAATAAGAGGGCTTTGCAGCTGTGTATCAAAATGGTGTTAACAAGAAAAGACTCACTTTAAGATTGAATGCTACTGCTCATATTAATAGTAGTATTTATTACCAGTATAACTTAAATTACCATACAGTATGTTGTATTGAGAACCAAAAATAAAGTTCACCAGTATAAAGGACATGCTCATTTTATGCTACAGGTAAGTATGTTTATGTTGACACAAAATGTGAATTTCATTTTTCTTTTGTTTACTTTTTTTTTTTACACAAATTCTCTGAACTGTCTGGAGCCAGAATTATGAAACTGATGCTTTCTAATTTTCTGTCAATGGAGCCACTTGAAACTGAGGAAAGCATTTAAAGTTTTTAGTGCTACTGTTTTGAGGTTCATGATAACTTCTTACTCCATTTTTTCGTAAGGGGATCAAATTTGTGCAATTCTGGAATTTACCACTTAGGATAAATAACATGGTATTTTAATATATCAGAGACATTTACAGATGCAGTAATATTAATTGTGTTTCTATATCAATTTATGTTTTATATGATTGTTGGGAAAATTTATTTTGTTTTGGATTTTGTTATATTTTTTTAGATATGTTTATAAACATTAAATTTAGTTTTTTACTTGTGTTTTTAGTCCTATAACATGCACTCAATAATGCCTTGTACAGTACATTGCAATACTTATGTATTGTAGTACACTGTGTCTTAACCACCCCTTTATTACACTCTGCAGGACTGTGGCAAGATATTCTGGTGCCATAGGCAAATAAGACATATAGCGAAAAAATTGGAAAAATCAGTTCATTCCATGTTTCCTTGTTTCCCCCCTTTTTGCCTGGGATGAAGTGGCACCCTAGGCGGTCACCTACCTTTACCTACCCGTTGTCCCAGCCCTGACTAAGTGTAATAATATGACTTAATTTTTAGCCTCTGCTGCCATAAAAACTGGATGGCAACTGTCACAATGACCACTGCATCTAAGTAGGCAAACAGTTGAAATCACTGTCTTTTCTAATTCTAGCCATTGATGTCGGCTGTAGTAAACAGGTCATGTGTCCTTGCCTGACATCATGATATATATGTTAAATGTAAGGGGAAGGGGTTAAAAAGGCAAACAACAATACATTGTAAGTATCTCATGACATGAATCACAAGTCTAAGAACAACAGCTATTTCATGCTCTGCCCTTGACACTTCAGATCAGATCTTTTAAAATTATTGAACATTTACTCCACTGCTCACTTCTTACATCTAAAGGTGTCTCACACCTGCTGAAGGGGTGTATACAGCCCAAAAATGTGTCAAACTCCTTCCGCTAATAAAGGAGCATGCTGTGCTATGTTGTCATATTAAATTATAGTGTGGATATTGTACTTATAAGTAGCCATTAGGCCATGGCCCCGATTCCTTTTCTCTTGTGCCTTCTCTCTACATTGTTCTTCACCAGTCAGTTGTACAGTAGACTTGTGTTGGAAAGAATAAGCCTGCTGTACCTATTTACATGTTCTTATACGGCCTTCAATAGTGTGGTGCCTGTTTCACAACCTAAGTAGATTAGCTATTAAGACGCCAAACATCTGCAACCTTTTTCTGAAGTGTCCACCCAACATTATGCTCTGCTTTTCATAGTTCCTTCAACATGAATCCTATAATCTTAAAATGCTTAATAAAAAAACCAGCTAATGGGGTTTTTAAGACTTTGAAAAACCTCCCTACCACCTCCCACTGTGCTAAAATAGAAATAAAAAAGAAAATTATCCCATACTTACTTTTCCCATTACCATTGTTCCAGCACTGCCAGAGCTCCAGTGTCCCCCATTCCCTCACTGATGAAATCACGTTCATGGATGACATTATGCTGCAGCCAATCATTGACCTCTGTGGTCACATGCTGTGCATGCAGCATCATGTGATCCATGAACGGTGGTGATGAGAGAGGAAAGTATGGGTCATATTTTTTATTTTATTTTTTTTATTTTTTTTAGCACACTGGGAGGTGGTAGGAAGGTTTATTTAAAGTCTTGGAAAACCCCTTTAAAGTGGGTCTCCAAAAAATCCTCTAGCCTGTAATTATTCCCTTATAATAGTACATATCAATAAAACTTGGAAATCTGCACAGACTTATTCTTGGCAATATAATGGAGTTTGTTAACAATTTGCTGTAATTGCTTTTCTTCCCACCTTTTCATAGTACTTGACCTCATAGTCCAAGATGATCCCATTTGGGTGTTCCGGCTCTTGCCAAGAAAGGGCAATACTGTTTCTCGATGTCCGGTCTTTTCTAATTACAGTGACAGGAGATGGAGCTGTGCAGGAAAGGAGAAAGAAGACGAAAATATTTATGGTTGGCAAGAAGTAATGGTTTGCATATAAATGCTTGTTGACTATATCTGGCTTTGTATCAAGAGCTAGCAGCTGGGTTATAGCTCTGGTACACTTATCGAGGAGCATGTTGGGCCTGGAGACAAATGAACTGACATTTTCTATTAGCGGTGCACTGGTGGCAAGTGAGCAGATGTTTCTAATATGCTACTAGAACGTAACTAATGAAAACACTTGCACTATTAAAAGGGTAGAAAATTAATAGAGATCTGTGTGTGCTGGACTGCAATGTACATTCGGAATATTGTCAGCGACTAGTGTTTTAAAGCAAGTGGCAATTCATTTTATATTTTTTAATGTCAACATTCAACAAGCTGCGGGAATTCAGATACATGTTAATAATTATACACTTATTCATGATAATGGCCGCCCGCAAATGCATACAACGGGAACCATCAGAAGCGTTCTTATAAACAATTTACTAATGTGCTTTGAAGCGGCTTTCATTATTTGTGCACTGAGAAGTGAACATTTTCTACTAAATAAAATTATTATTTATTTTGATAAGGGAAATCATCTCTTTGTTTTCTTTAGGCTTCTTTGGCTTTCCGGTAGGCTTGCAGCTTCTATGCGAAATTAAAATATTATCTTAAATTGCTAGGGATAATAGATGTCAATAAATGCAAAGGATGCACTGTATAATTTTACATCCACAGATAGTCTTATCTAATTGACCCTACATATTGACTGCCGATGGGAGGAAGGCTCAGACAACTACAAGCAATTGCATGGATGTTAGTGGGGTTCATTTAATCAAAGAGGTTGTCCAGGTCAAAATTTTACTTTTAATTGCTGTTGAAGCTAAAACATAAAAAAGTCCAACTTGCCTCCTCATTTATCTCTGTTCAAGTACTATCTCTGCTCTCGCTGCGTCCTCTGTTGACTCCTTTGGCCCGGCCTTTGGCTCATGTGTTCTGCAGACAATGATTGGTTTTAACGGTCACGTGTCTTTTTCTGACATCACTATTCATAGCATTCACTTTTGAATGGCAATATTGTGAAAAGACTTGTGACCACTACAGCCAGTCATTGTCTGTAGAGGGCATGAGCCAAAGGTCAGGCCAAGGGTGTTAAGAGAGTACCCGGTAAGGCAGCTCTGGAATGGATTGGGGTGGAAAGCTAAGTATCACTTTCTATATTCTTTAGCAGCAGCAAATTAAGAATACAATTTTGACCTGGACAATATCTTTTAAGTAATCAATGCATTGTACATAAAACACAATATATTAGAGCTCATTTATTTATTAACTACCCATCCATCTATCTATCTGTTTATCTATCTAGCTATCTCTCGTTATCTCTATTGCTATCTATATCTATTCATCCATCTCATACTATCTATCTACCTATCACATGTCCATCTATCTCTATCTGTCTATCTAACTCATATCTATCTACAGTTGAAACCAGAGGTTTACATACACTATATAAAAGACACAAATGCATGTTTTTCTCACTATCTGACATGATCCTGATATCTTGGCTGATTTCTTTAGACTTTCCCATGATATTACACACAGAAGCAGAGTATTTCTGGTGTGCTTTAAAATACATCCACAGGTGTGTCTCTAACTTAGACACTTCGAAAGACATCATCATATTTAAAGGCATTGTTTAAAGGCAGTGCATGTAAACTTTTGACTTTGCAGAAATTAATAAAAATACCTTAAAAAATTCTCTCATTATTTTGTCATTTGGCAAATACAGTATAAATAATTTTGGTAATTCTGATTAACGTAAAACGGGTAAGGTTTATTCTGATTTCATGTCAGATAGTGAGAAAATATGCATATCTGTCTTTTTATATAGTGCATATAAACTTCTGGTTTCATCTGTATATATCTAATGCTTGTATATGTAACGGATATGGTAGTGGATCCTCTAAACCACCACAAGCGATGGTGTAAGCCTCGGCAGGGAGCATAGTCTAAGTAGGTCCGGTTTTCACCAGAGCCCGCCGCAAAGTGGGATGCACTTGCTGCGGTGGATTACTACCAGGTCGCTACCCCTGACGTGACTTGTTTGCGGTGGCAGCCGAGGTGTTGCGCGGTATAGAATCGTGAAGCAGGCTCTTAGTCGGGGACAGGCAGAAGGTCAGTGCAGGCGGCAGTGGTTCGTAGTCAGAGACAGGCAGAAGGTCAGCACAGGCGGCAATGGTTCGTGGTCAAGGGACGGAGGCAGAGGGTATGGTACACAGTAGACGACTAGACACTCAGGAACGCTTCATCTCAAGGCACAGTGAACTATCGAAACGTCAACGTTCTCACGAAGGGTCAGAGCTTAAAAAGGGTCAGCGCCCGGTGAGACCAATAACCGGAGCACTGTCCCTTTAAATTTTCCTGTAGTGCTGCGCACGCGCACTAGGGGGCGCGCTCGCACCCGGACGGCAGTAGGAGCGCGCGCCGGGACTGATACAGGAGCGTGGCGAGGTAAGTGGGACACAGAGCTGCCGGGATGTCCGCAGCCCAGGTACCGGGCTGCGGCGGTGCGGGTGTGCCTGCGACCCGACACGGGGGTCGCAGGGACACTCGTAACAGTACCCCCCGCCTTTGGCCTCCCCCTCATTCTGACCTGCATAAACCTAGACAAGAGACCCCGATCTAGGATGTTCAGTATATATATTTATATGTCAAGCCGTCTCGTATCCATTTACCTATCTATCAATCTATCTTGCTATTTTGATATCTATCTATTTATCTATTTAACTATCAATCTTTTTATCTATAAATTTTGTAGCTACAAAAACACCAAAATGGAAAGACAGGCCATACATAAAAATGTAGCTGCTGACCAATGTGCAGAAAAATATTTACTGGTTCTAAATTCTGCTGTAAACAGTTAATAAATATGTCATGAAGTAAACAGAATATTATGGTGCAGTAAAATGCACCAACAAGTTCACAAATATATGATGTACTTGGGCAACATGTTGAATACAATCAAGCAAATGAGAAAGAGCTGCATCCTATCACACACAGACCTTGGCGAAGAAAAAGTTTTGTAACTTTAGCCAGTGTGAAAGTTCATGGCGATGATGTATGATGTGACTGATTTATCAAAGAAAGCAATTGCAGTCATAAATCTGCCATAGCATATGATGATAAATGAGACTAGATTTCACTTACACATTGGCAAAAATTACGCCATTTTTTATCAAATGTATGCCCCACTGGCTAAAATACTGATGCTTAATTGGCTTGGGAATCTGTGTTGATTAGAGATAAAACTTTTTTTCTCCTTTGCAATTTTTTTTGCAACTTTTTAAAAAGTTACAATTTATAAATGTGTCTAAATCTTAGCCAAATAGCAATCTGTGCTTACATTTCCCTCTAATTATGGAAGTTGGGAGAAATAGCGCAAATGGCCTTAAATTTTGGTTTAAATTATTTATACTGTATGTCAGATAAGATACATTTTTGACATAACATGGTTTATGGTATCTATCTATCTATCTATCTATCTATTTATCTATCTATCTTCTATCTATCTATCTATCTATCTATCTATCTATCTATCTATCGACATATGGCAGATAGGATTGACAGATTACTGGGTGGTGTTGTTGAGATTCCAGCTGTCATGGTGCACATTGGCTCCAATGACAAGGTTAGAGGTAGGCGGAGTGTCCTCAAAAAAGATTTCAGGGACTTAGTCTAAAAGCTCAAGGCAAGGACCTACATTTTTTTTTTCAGAAATTAACTGGTAATTAGTTATAAATCAGGGGGTGGGGGAGGAGTTAGTAATAGTTAATAAGGACAGGGTTAAAAGATTGAAAACCAAAAGGTCTATAGATTGCATGCTGACCAATGCCAGGTGTCTCACCAACAAAATACATGAATTATTGCTGTAGAAAAATATGACATAGTGGGCTGGATAAGGCTGGATGAGACGAATGACTGGGCGGTAAACTTACAGGGTTACAGTTTATTTAGGAGAGATCGGAAAAAATGAAAGGGGGAGGTGTATGTCTCTATGTAATATGCTGCCTGAAGCCAAAACTGTGGGAAGATATAGATAAAGGAAATGAGCATGTGGAGTCATTATGGGTAGATATACATGGGGGTAATAGCAATAATAAAATTCAACTATAGGTCTGCTATAGGCCACCAAATATAACAGAACCTCTGGAAGATGTACTCCTCAGGAAAATAGATGAGGCGGCTAATCATAATGAGGTTGTTATTATGGGCAACTTTAACTACCCAGACATAAATTGGGAAACTGAAACCTGTAGCTCTCATAAAGGAAACAGGTTTTTGTCAATAACTAAAGATAATTACCTTTCCCAACTGGTGCAGGACCTGCCTAGTGGGAAGGTCCTACTGAACTTAATATTGACTAGCAGACCTGACAGTGTAACAAAGTTTCAGGTTGGAGGGCAGCTAGGAAATAGTGACCACAATATAATAAATTTCCACTTATCCTTCAATAGAGAATTTTGTCGAGGAGCCACAAAAACACTAAATTTCAGGAAAGCTTATTTTATTAGAAAGGCCTTTAAACGCATTGACTGGGGCAAAATGTGTAAAAATAAAAGAACAGATAATAAATGGGAGATCTTTAAAAACATCTTAAGCACTCACAGTGAGAGGTACATACCGTATGGAAATAAAATGATTATTAACAGAAAAAATGTGGATCAACAAAGATGTAAATTAGGCAATAAATAACAAAAACAAAGTGTTTAAGCTACTTAAACAGTGAAGAGGCACTAAAAAGCTATAAGGAAAAAAATAAAATATGTAAAATAATGATAAAGACAGCAAAGATGGAAAAAGGAAGGCAAAAGAGTGCAAAAGAGAATAAAGGTAACCCCAAAATATATTTTAACTATATAAATGGTAAAAAGATTAAAACGGAAAATGTTAGACTTTGAAAAGTAGTGAGGGAGGTATTGTAGAAGGCGATGCTGAGAAAGCAAACCTATTAAACAATTTTTTCACTGTATTTACAGAGGAAATTGACCTTCCTGTTGATGAGCAGAGGGATGAGGTAAACTCCACCTTAAACGTTTCCTTTCTAACCCAGAAAGCTCCACTTTAAGAAAGTTAAAATAGACAAATCACAAGGTCCTGATGGACCTCCGTGTCCTAAGGAAAATAAGTAATGTGATAGGCAGGCCCCTATTCTTATATTTATGGACTGTATAATAACGGGGTATGTCCCAAAGGATTGGTGCATAGCAAATGTGGAACCAATTTTCAAGAAGGGGTCACAAAATAATCCTGGAAACTATAGGCCAGTAAGTTCAACCTCTGTTGTAGGTAAAGTGTTTGAAGGTTTTATGAAAGATACTATATTAGAGTATCTCAATGAAAGTAAATGTATAACTCCGCTCTAGCATGGGATTATGAAGGATCGGTCCTGTCAAACTAATTTTATCAGCTTTTATGAGGAGGTCAGTTCAAGACTGGATCGGGGTGAGGCATTAGATGTCATATATCTAGATTCTTCTAAAGCATTTGATACGGTGCCACATAAAGGGTTGGAAAGTGAAATGAGAATGTTTGAACTGCGGGAAAATGTTTGCAAGTGGGTAAGTAACTGGCTAAGTTATGGAAAACAAAGGGTGGTGATTAATGGTATATACTTAGACTGGATCCCTGTTACTACTGGGGTACCATAGAGCTAAGTATTGGGCCCTATTCTATTTAATATATTCATGAACGATCTTACACATAGATTGCACAATAGAAAATCAATATTAGATAATACTAAGCAGTGTAAAGTAATTAACACAATAGAGGATAATGTTCTGTTACAAAAGTATCTGAATAGGTTAGAGACCTTGGCTGAGAAATGACAGATGAGGTTTAATACAGATAAATGCAAGGTTATGCACGTGGGAAGGAAAAATCCATTCCATGATTACTTGTTAAACGGAAAAACCCTGAGAAAACGTGACATGGAGAAGGACATGGGAATCCTGGTAGACAGTAAACTTAATTGTAATAGCCAGTGTCAGGCAGCAGCTGCCAAAGCAAACAGGATCATGGGGTATATAAAACGGGGCAAAGATAAACACGATGAGAACATCATTCTCCAATTAGACAAATCACTGGTCAGACAACATATAGAATATTGTGTAGTTTTGGGCACCAGTTCACCAGAAAAGACATTGTAGAGCTTGATCAGGTTCAAAGACGGGTGTACTCCAAACATAAGTGCTACTTACACCGTGGCTTTGGCTTTAAACTAGCAGCCATTGCAGGCCTTCAGGCCCAGCCTGAAACCAGCCTCACCTGGTACGTGGGAGTGGCCTACCACCCATCACTTGGCCACTCCAAGAAAAGCCGACCCAGACTAAGCAGGTTGGAACTGCTTATACAAAAACTAAGACGTATCAGTAACATAGTACCGACACACCAAACTGTCGGCTTTCCTTCACCGAGCCCAGGACTCTCGGTAACATGCATCTGCCCAAACACTCCCGAAAGTCGCATAGGAGGGTATTCTCAGGGAAATATACTTTTCCTCAACTACTCCGCCTGTCACTGTCTCACAATACCTATCATATATCTTTTTATCTACTGATCTATCTCGTAAGTATCTAGAAAAACATCCAATTACATTAAATGACCAAAAGTTTATTCCATAGTCAGGACAGGCAAATTAAGGTAAAGTGTTTTGGTCTTGTCACACCTTATTTAGTCTGTACTAAATACATAATAAACTTTTTTATTTTTTTATTTCTGGGAATGCTGGGGTCAGTGGATTTTTTTTAGTTGATTAGAGCCCTAAAAAGAGGGGCTGTATCTGCTGGTACCCATTCTTTTTTGCACCATTAGGGCATGTCCCCACAACACAGACAGTTTATGGTTTTGCAGACTGTCTGAAAAACCGGCCGCAAATGAGCACAACAGGCTACTATGGAAAACCAGTGCAGCATTCCGCACTGCACGGGTTTTCCGCCCGTGGGCCGCCGAAGAGCATTCAACATGCACATTCTTCCGTCTGCTTTTCGGAGGGAATATGTGCAAGTGAATGTGAAGGGGGAGGGCTGTTCTCCACTCCTAGCGGCCAAAAGCCATCCCACCCGCGGCCGTGTGCACGGCACACAATCCGGACAAATACCGGTCGGATCAACCTACCGGTATTTGTCCACTGTCGTGTATACCGGCCCTTACCCTTAAATCATCCTGGTTGTGCTGCTCTCCTAGTCTGTCTATCTATCTATCTATCTATCTATCTATCTATCTATCTATCTCCTGTAAGCATGTGGAAATAAACAGTTTTTGCTTTTTCATCTGGAAGAGTGCTGTGAAGAACTTTCTTCTTTCTTTTTTGTATCTATCTACTTTTCTATCTATCTATTTATCTATCTATCTATTTATCTTATCTTCTCAGCTATATCAGTAAACTTCAGAGCCTCACCAGATTCTTTGCATGGCCTTCATAACCTCATTAGTTCATCTACAGAACTAAATTTAACACCGAAATACAAAAACTTAACCCTAATGTACTGAATGTTATACAAGGACCAACTGTGTGGGTACATGTGCAACCAAAGAAGCATTACTGATTTCCTGTCACTGTTACTGAGAAGAAAGGACGGATTTACTGTGAATAAAGTCTCAGTCATTCTGAAGAGCATTCCAATCCCTTTTATTGGATTAGATCTGATTTTGTCTCCTGTCATCACAACACAATTTGTAAGGAAGGATTAGAACTTTCTTACAAAACGAGGAATTGAAGCAAGTTAAAATCTGCGCTAAGCTGTAGATTAGCCGTTATTGCTATAGCTACAGTACCTGCTGTTTTCAAAGGCACCAATCCCAATGATTTTGCTGTTGGCACAATAAGGGGATTTTAACGGGTATAACGTTTTTTAAAACACTTAGTGTTTATACCTTTTCCACCATGAATCACTGCATTTCAGCTACAGGTATTACATTATATATCTGGAAATACATTGCAATATTCATGCAATTTACTATATATATATATTATATACAATATATATACAATTCTGAATAGGACTAGACATGAATAGACATGATATGACCCCTGGCATTTCATAGTTTTGCATTTTATGAAGAGGTAAGGAAAATAAAAACCGGAATAACCCTTTTATATTTACTGTTCAGGACATAACTATATACTGTCTTATGTATATTACAAAATGCATCCAGCTAAAGAAAAAAAAATGAAAGCCATCTTTGCTAACCTTAAAGGGCTTGTCTCACTACAAAGATTAGCTTTAAACATATAGGGATTGATAACTGAAGAAATTTTCCAAATATATTGCTTAATTTTTTTTGATTTTGATGAGAAAATTTAGAATTTATCAGCTCTGAGTGCACACCGGTTTCTCTCGGTTACTGTCCTGCTCTCTCCTTCTCTCTCTGCTTTGTTTTATCTAATAGCAGGGATGACAACAAGACGGGCTACTGGCAACTTGAGATAGTGTGTTATTTCACACAAGTAATTAGTCTCCTTTCTATGTTTACTTTAAGCTCTGTACTTGTAGATAACATCTCCTGCTCTCATGTCAGTGCTTTTAGAAGAGCTGTGAATGCCCAGTTTATATGCCCATAGATGCAGCCACAGCCTTACCAGGACTAGACAGCATGCATTCATCTGAATCTGATTTTGGCTCTGAAACAGCATGGTGAGACAACCCCTTCAAGGGATACATACATCTGTAAAGCCATTTTTATTGCTCTAATGTACTGAATCTAAAACAGAAGTTTGGGAATAGACTTGATTAGAAATTTGGGATTGGAAGGATTTTATGAAGACCATTGTTACAGTGTTAATTCACTTTCTGTTCACTTTCTTCCATAAATATATTGAACACTGTAGACCACGTCCCGTTTGTCACATAAAGTGTATATAAATATGGCTTAATTAATTTCCCCTAATATGTCCATAGCTATAATCCTGACTGTGTGATGCCATGATATAGTAATCACTCATTATCATAAGATGTTACTGGCATATTTCTGCTCCATAGTTCTGTGTAAGGTTAAGAGGCAACCACCTCATACAACTCCCAGAGGTAACACATCCTTATTTGAAGTGTGATCCAAAGATAAGCTTTAGAAGTTTTCTGCTGAAACTACTGGGATGCAAAAGCTTATTGACTCTTAGCCTATGCTTACACAGCCGGAAATGCGAGCAGAAACCAGTGCTGTGTACACATAGCCTTAAACGGGTTTTCTGAGGATAATTATATTTTACATATGAATGGCTATTGTGTTGATAAAGTTAAAGAAGGCTTACCTACCTACCTGCTCCTGTACCTCTATTGACACAGTGCAGATTCCTGCTGGTCTCTTCTTTCTGGTACCCATTCTTGGCACAGAGGAAATAGCTGGGAATGACTACTTAGCCAATCAGTGGCCTCAGCCGAGAACTGCTTGGCTCACTTATAGTCCTGTCGCAATGGCAGTGGTGTGGGAGCAGAAAGTTAAAGGGAATCTGTCAGGTAGTTTATACTGCCTTATCTGAGATCAGGATATAATAGAGGGAGAGAGCTGAGCTCTGTGGTATATACATTTAAAGGGGTTTTCTTGTTTCACCATTTGGCAGCCATTTATGCTGGTTCCCCAGCAGAGCTTGTGAAATGGAGGGGGGTGTTTCTCCTCCCAGCAGGGACTATCTTCTCTATCTGTAGACATGCCCCAAAGTGTACACATGATAATTCATTCTGTGTGAGCAGAGGTTCGCAGCTGTCTTTGAAAGTGAAAAGCTAAGTATATATCTACATTTGACATTCAGGACTCTGGGAAAGATGGGTGATTTTTTTTCTCTGTCTCTCACACACGGTGATATACATGGGATAGCTATCCTTCTCAGACCTATCTCTATTCTGTTGCCTTTCATCATGTATTGGAACTACCAATTGCTAATGCTAATTGTATTTTTGAATCAGTTGTATATGATACATTTTTGTACCAATTTTTACATGTTTTGTTGCAATGGTGAAGTTTTTCATATATAATTTCATTTATCATTGAGCCTATGTATGTATAATCTGTACTTATTTCTGATATTAGTTTTTCTCTTTGATTTCAATGACTGTTATGAACAAGGTCCATTTGGACCGAAACGTCAAAAATGTTTTTATCACACAATAAGCTACTCATCTTGTATGGAGCACTTTGATGTAATAAATCACTTCAAGCATTGAAACATTAGAGTGCTGTTGATATTTCTTGTCTAGTATATATGGGACTGTCTAACCCATCAACTAGCACTGCCTACTCATAGAGCTCCACTGTGCGTGCAAACACTTTTATATATAACTAATAACTAGTACAAAGGGAGAGAGGACCCTGCCCGTGAGGGCTAACAGTCTACAGGGAAGGAAGGAAGAGACAGAAGGTGAGGGGTAGACATGTTTGTAGGGTGGAGTAGTGCAACAGGGTTATTGTTGGTTATAAGCAATCCTTAAGAGATGGGTTTTCAGGTTGCTTTTGAGGCTAGTGAGAGTGCGGGAGAGTCTCATGTGTTGGGGCAGTCAGTTCCAGAGTATGGAAGCACAGGAGAAGTCTTGGAGATGGTTACGTGAAGAGCTGATCAGGGGAGAGCATGGAAGAAGGTCCTGTGAGGAGCGGAGATTGCGTGAGGGGAGGTATCTAGAGATTAAGGCAGAGATGTATGGAGGGGAGAGGTTATGGAGAGCCTTCTAGGTCAAGGTCACTAACTTGATCTCGATTCGCTGGGCAATAGGTAGCCAGTGTAGGGATTAGCAGAGGGTAGAGGCAGAGAAGTATCAAGGAGAGAGGTGAATCAGATGGGCAGCAGAGTTAAGGATGGTTTGTAGGGGAAAGAGGGTGCTAGACGGGAGGCCATAGAGAAGGATTGTGCAATAATCTAGGCGTGAGATGATGAGAGCATGGACAAGCATTTTTGTGTTATCAAAGTTAAGGAATGAGCGGATTCAGGAGATATTTTTCAGGTGGAGGCAGCAGGCAGAGGTAAGGGTTTGGATGTGTGGTTTGAAGGACAGATTGGAGAAAAAGGTTATCCCAAGCAAGTGGACTTGCAGAGCCAGTGAGAGAGTGAAGCCATTTACTGTGATAGAGAGATCAGGTGGAGGGATAGAGTGGGGTGGTGGGAAGATGATAAATTTAGTTTTCTACACATTTAGTTTTAAGAGGTGGGAGGAGAAGGAGGATATGGACGAAAGACAGTCTGGTATCCGGGAGAGCAGAGAGGTGACATCTTGGCTGGAGATGTAGAGTTGGGTATCATCAGCATACAGGTGGTTTTGAAAGCCATGTGATACTATTAGCTGACCCAGACCAGGAGTGTAGATAGAGAAGAGTACTGGGTCCAGGACAGACCCCTGGGGGACACAAATGGAGGGTAGGCGGGAGGAGGAGGTGGTGTGAGAATGAGAGACGCTGAATGTTCGATCAACGAGGTATGAGGAGATCCAGGAAGGTGCCAAGTCCGTGATGCTGAGGGAGGAGACGATTTGTAGCAGGAGTGAATGGTCGACAGTATCAAAGGAAGAGGACAGGTCTAGGAGGAGTGGCGTGAGGCTTTGGCAGTTACTAGGTCGTTGGTGTCTTTGGTTAGGGCGGTTTCAGTAGAGTGGTGGAGACGGAAGCCCGATTGCAGCAGGTCAAGGAGAGAGTTGGAGGTGAGGTGATAGGACAGTTGAAGATACACGTACTGTTCAAGGAGTTGAGAGTTGAATGGAAGCAGTGAGATGTAGCGATAGTTGGACAGATAGGAAGGGTCAAGAGATGGTTTCTTAAGGATGTGAGGATGTTTCTCTAGATTCTGGATCAAAGTCAAATTTAACCCAAGTCCAAAGAATTCAGCTCAGGTCAGCCTAAAGTGATTTTTGGGGAAAATCAACTTAAAAGTTGTAACAGAGATCAATAAGGCAGTCATGGTAGTTATGTGGCAGAAAGGTCTAAACTTACTTCATGCAGAAGACATTCACAAATTCTTGTTATGGGACAGGAAGACCAAGAAGTGGAGTTGGAAGCATCAGTGGAGAAGCAGGTTGCATCTGACGAGTTGGCATTGGGAGTGGCACTGCTATCCCCAGCTAGCGACTTCGCCTGTTTTACAGTCAAGAACGGTGGCATAAAGCTGCAACCATGCAAGACCCAGGAGAACTGCTGAAGTGGAGCATGAAAGAATGTGGAATGTAATCTTCATGTGAGACGCCACAACCTGTAGAGTCAGCGGTTCTATACAGTACTGAATAGAGCCCTTCAGGAACACTCCAGAAGAGAAATCAGAGGCTTGTCTAGTGGAATAACTGGAATTTGGTATCTGGCAACCAGAGATGAATGACTGAAGTTTCCTGCTGAGCCAGAATCCAGGAATGCAGAAACTTGAAAACAGGATGGTCGGGTGTGGAGAGGATATGTCTTCGCCTATGATCGCCTCTCCAATGGAGCCTAAGCGCTCAGATCTCTCTGGATGAACAGTTTCTTAAAACATGTTCCTGGCTGCTACAGTATAGGCAGATTCAGACTATGCATGTCTATGTATTCTTCCTCTGTTAGATGAAAATTCTCCAGTTGCATAGGTTCATCACAAGAAGGTCTTTTGAAGACAGGTGCAAATTGAGGGAATTTGCGATGCTGAGAGGAATCTTTTTGCTGGCGAAGCTCTAGTTGCTTCTCCGCAAAAAAAAAATTTAAAAAAAATTCTGGAGGCAAAAGTGATGAGGTCATCCAGGTTAGAAGCAAGATCACAACTAGCCAGCTCTTCCTTGATTCACCCAGAGAGGCCTTCCCAAAAGACCGCTACGAGAGCATAATTATTCCAGGCTAGCTCAGAGGCCAGAATGCAGAACTGTATGGCATATTCCCCCACTGTGTAATCATCTTGACGTAAGCGAAGCAGAGATGATGAGGCAGAGGAAACGCACCCAGGGTCTTCAAACACCTTGTGAAAGGACCTCTGGAATTCCAGTAGATTAGCTATCAATAGATCCCCTCACTCCCAGATGGGAGTGGCCCAGGTCAGGGCTTCACTAGAGAGTCGGCTAATAATGAAGGCAACCTTGGCTTGATCCATAAGGAACTGCTGCACCATGCCCTCACAGTGAATGTTGTACTGGTTTAGGAACCCACGACATGTCTTAGGTTCTCTATAGCAACCAGGTGGCAACGGTAGGTGTAGACCAGGACCGGCGACGACAGCTGGTGGCGGAGCTACCGTAAGTTCTGATGCAACTTCCGGGAGATAACTGCAAGGTCCTGAAGCATCTGGCAGAGTTGCTCCTGACATATGCCTTGATGGGCCACTACAGCCGTAATGTTGTGGACCTCTGGCAGAGGCACATAGGCAGAATCAATGGCCAAGTTGTACTGTCACGGTCAGGTGGTGGATCCTCTGCGTCACTGCAAGAGATGACTCGAAATACACCAGGGAGAGGCGTCTGAGGAGCCCCCCGGTATTTACCAGAGCAAGGCAGGTTGGACTTGGCCATGGGAAACACCCAGGTCGCTATCCCTGACATGGCGGTTCGCAGTGACAGCCGTTGTCCTAACGTAGTATACAGGGAGCAGGCACAGAGGTCGTTGGGTCCCAGACAGAGAGGTCAGGGCAGCTGGCAAGCATAGAATAGTCCATAAACGTAAGCCAAGGGGTCAAAACCAGGAAACACAATAAACAGTTCACAAAGTGAATGCTGGTCATGGAACACAAACAAACTGGCAAGAGATCCAGAGGGAACTGTCCTAATAAAAGGGGAGTTGTGAGGTGATTGGGTGTCAAAAGTGCCCTAAAGGATGATTACGCACACGCCAACCAGGAGCTGAGACAGTAAGTGGAGCAGGAGTAGGAAGAGGTGAATGTTAGGCAGGACAGCGGCAGCAAACATGAACACGTCTGTGGTCTGGAGCAAGGCCCATAGCGCACATCGTGACAGTGATGTCAGATGTGATATTGGACAGAAATTAGGCTGCAACAGGAGCATTGCATCAATGGACTAGCAAATTAACCCCCTAAAATCCCTTAGACAACTCTAACTGTAATTTGGATTATGGTTAAGAATAGGGTCAGAAAAAAATTCAGGCTCAGGACGTTCCGAACCCAAATGTTTTACAATTTTGATCAAACCTGTACTAAACCAAACATTAAACAACACTGTTCTGCACCATTATTAAAATGCCTCTATAGTAAACAGAAATAATAGTTCCACCCTTTACGACTTTTTCACAGCTTCTCGTCTTGTCGTCTTTGGTTTTAAATCGCACATAAGATCTGAGGACTAACACTGTAAAATTCTATTGACTATACACCCAGGTCAGGAGAACGCCTACTAAAGTCTCAAAGAATGAATGTATATCAGAGCCTTGACTAGTAATATCAGTCTAATGAAGCATTCCCAAGACATCATCTTTGTTCCACATCCCTATTGTTTGGTGAATTTATCTGTGCCACAGTAATTATCTCACCGTTTTATTTTATTGAAATCTTTCTTGAAGACACGCTCCCCTGCCAGTTCCTCATTAGCTCCTGCCTAACAGACATTTTAAGAGACTATTTTTAGCACATTATTCGCTAATACGTACAACAGGGGAGATGGAAAAACAAGCCCCAGTAGAAAGCATGGGTATGAACTACTTCAGGAGCCTCTCTGGGCTTTATACTAAGTAAACCAGGGCAAAGCTTCCAATTTTATATGCTGCGAGAATTCTTATCAGATTGATGACTTTCTTAAAAGCATGTTCAGCATTACACTAAATAGAGAGGCATCAGAGTGGCATTTCCACTAAATTACCAGTCAAGTTCTTTGTTATGACGAATATGGAAAACACATTATTAGATTCTGACACGTCTCCACGTCTTAGTTATTAATGACCCTTTCCTTAGGTACAGTAGAATCAACTAGCAGACTGGGTTTAGCTCTGGCATAGTCACACACTTAAGCTACATCATCTGGGAGGTTTGTTGACAGATTTAATGAGTGTTGTAGAGCTATAGAAGCAAGTCAGGTGTTCCTGACATTGTCTTATGTCCTTCTTCCCACCTACTGCTCAAAGCTGGGCTAGGACATACTGGGACTGGCAATGTAATTATTTTGGCTAAGAAGGGTTGTTAACCACATATGTAGAATATGTTCCGGTAGGATTTGCTAGTGGCTAAAGGTGAGAATATATTTTAAAGGGGTTTTCTCACCATGCTGTTTCAAGGAGCCACAGGCAGTTTCTGACTCACACTTCCTGGTTAGGCTGTGGGTGGGTGTATAGCAGTTATTGCCATATAGGTTCTGCTATTCCTAGCTGATTATATTAGCGTGACATGAGATTTGTAAATAGCAGTGTACAAAGCTACAGAGCTCTAAGGCTTAAAACTTGTCATTAACTTAGGTAAACAAACTCATTCACTAGAGATAAGACTAAGCAGATAGTGACTTATCATGGACAGACTAACTGACTGATGGCAGCTTAGAGCAATGAGAGAGCAGAGAGAGGTGGTCAGTAAGATGCAATCTTTTTTATCTTCTGAACACAGCAAAATCAACACAGCAATGTATTTGGTAATAGTCTTCATTGACCTTTCCCTACATGTTAAAAGCTAATCCTTGTGGTGAGAAAAATAATGATTTGGCTGTGTCGCTATGTCAATGTAGCTATCTCTATCCTCTCCTAAGAAGTTGCTTAAAATTGCATATACAGCCCAATACTGTCACCCACCATAATAAACACCAGCCATACAGTGCCCAACATAACAGGGCCAGATGGACAGTGCCCACCATAACAGTGCAATCAGTGGAATGCTGCTGAAAAAAGATGAATATTGCTTTCTGAAGTATGAGGAAAAAAGAAAAAGCATGTTTGTGCTCTGATTGCTGGGGGGCTACACAGAGGTGCACTGCATGTGGTCTCTTCATGTGGTATAGCCCAAGAATTCACATTGATTTGAATGGAGAGAGTCATATATGAGAGGCCACCGCTCTGTCCTGTGCAGCCACAGCGCATATGACGATGGTTCGTAAATGGACTTCAATTCAAGATGAAGGTCCAGGAGGTGGGACATAATATTTACCATAGTCAATATGCCATAAATGTCTGAAATGAGAATATTCCTTTAAGTTTATGTGACTATTGCACTTTGAGTACTTGGTGGTGCCAACATGACGCTGCTGTAACTCTTCTCTGGATCATTTTTTGCACATAACATTGTTAACTTTTTATGCTCTATATAATGAACATGATATTTAATGGTTGGAAAAACTCTGCTCTGCTACACTAGAACTGCAAGTGAAAAAATACAAAATATCCAATCAAATCCTAACTGCTAGAAGAAAAAAATGCAAATCTATATATTATTATAAAGCAAAAGAACCAATCCTTTTTGTTAATGAATTTGAGCATTTTCTACTTTGTACACACAACACACCCACTGTGCAATTTGCAAATACACTGTATAGCATTTGGTGTCAATGCGAGACAGAGGTGTTAAAAACCTGATTATTAGTATATATATATTTCAGTAAACCGGACTCTTTTAGAGGCCAAGTGTTAAAATCTCTGGTTTCAAGACAGATAAAGGTGTGAGGATGTAACAAGCAATAATCTGCAAGAACGATCACCGTACGGTAGACATGACTTCTCATGAATTTCTTAACTTTCTTCAATCTCTCATTATACCTTGATCTCTGGTAACAGCTGCATGTAATATTTTTCATACACTTTGCTAGGATGACTGGGATTATCATTTCATATGCTTACACCAGACCTTTGGGGATAGTGGGATTAGTAAAATGTGGAGATAAAATATGTGCATCTTTCAGTTATTTTCTTACATCTTCAGATAATCTAAAAAACATTCTTTTGTGGACAGGACATGGTAATCTTTTTAAGTAAGCTTGGCATAGAGGGAAGGCAGACAGGCCGTGTGTGTACAGAGTATGTAATTTGTATAAACACATGTTGCCTTCAGAATAAAATGATATAGTAACTACATAAATCGTGACATAAGAAGACATTATTGGTTTCAATTCTTGAGTTAAGGCTGTATACAAGTAACTTGCAAGGAAAAAAAATTTTTCGGATCCTTTTTGTGTAGGAAGCTTTACTATGCACTATAGGGTTCAGCTAATTATAAAAGAGTTATTGATCTACATGTATGATATACGTGAGAAAATTACTGTTTAAATATAAAGATTACAATGCTGAGGGGGCCATAAGTAGCTATTCCTCTGCCTGTTGGCGTCAAGGATCCTTATTTGACAACAGATAGTAAACCATTCTGGGTTGATAGTAGATTAAAGAACATTTATCAAGTACTAAATCCCAATCAGAACAATACCATGATAATTGTTTATAAAGATTAAAGCTCTATTTTCACTTACAGAGTTCCAAATCCCCTGCTTCTCTTCAAGTAGTCAACAGTCAATGGAAAAGTTCTGGTGAGCTGTGGCCACCACTAGCTGAATCTTAGGAGCTTTCTGAAGACAGATTTAGACATCAGTGGTGACATGTATGAACGGGGCTATGCCAGTTTTGTGATGTACTTTGAGCCAAGGAACATGTTGTAGTCTTGATCTATAGATGTATGAACATCCGTACACCAAAATGTGCCAAAACTGAGCCAAAAATATGCTATGCAAGGCATTACACACGTTATGAACCCACATACGACACGTTCACACATTCGGGCATATTCTACACTAAGAGAAAACCATTTGGAACTGGCGAGTAAGCATCAAGTTTATATGTCACCCTAAATTTCAAAATCCTGTAATTTACTCTTCTTAAGGGCCACATGTATGAAACTGTTTAGGTCTAAAACTCACTCTTTTGTCCATAGTAACCTAAACAGGTTCATACATGTGGCCCTTAAGTGTCAAGTGTAAAGTTCATACCTACATTTCAAAATACTGTAATTTATGCTCCATTAAGCCCCTATTTTCTGGCTCATGGTATTTACAGGCATAATGGCATTGCTTTTCTATGCAGGACCAGTCAAATGTTTGAAGACACCATGGCAATTTTTTTTCCCACATTGCAGATTCATATTAGAGACATGAAAACTATGAAGGAACACATACAGGATTAAGTGGTAGACAAATCAGAATATGTTTTCCGATTCTTCACAGTAGCCCTCTTTGACAGCTTTGCACATTCTAGATATTCTCTTAATTCATTTTATAAGGTAGAGACCTGGAAACCGTTTTCAATTAACAGGTATATTTTGTCAAAAGTGAATGTTTTTGAGACCATCAGTTGTGTTGTGCAGAGGTAGAAATGGTTCCATATCCATTTTCTGCTTTTTTCACCCCTTTTTTGTTTCCTACTTAGTTCCTTATGTGTTCCTTCACAGTTTTCAATACGAATCTATAATGTGTAAAATAAAAAAAAAGATTGAAAAGGTGTTTCCAAACTTTTGACTTTTATTGTTTATTTTTGAGATGTTTAACACTGGCTTACCTACAAAGGTTATCAGTATTCTCCATTTACCACTCTCTTGTGCAGTTGTGACTATGGGTCATGTACATTCACCAACTCTCATCTGGGCTAAATACCCCTGATCTCAGCTATTAGCAAAGTTCCCTGAGCTTATTTATAGACCATCCAGCACTGTGTATGAGCATTGTGGTCCTTTATGTATTAGACGCTCCTAAGAGGTTTCTATCTTTGTTCTGCCTGCCATCAAACTAGCTTATATATTTGACCATGCCTTCTTATTAGCTCCTTACTAGTGACGAGTGAACAGTAAAATGTTTGAGTCAAACTTCGAACAGTAGTGGTGTTCGGTTCGAGGTTCGAATCAAACTCAAACCTCATTAAAGTCAATTGGAGAAGATGTTTGGGTTAATTTTTATACCTATACAGGTGAGGAGAAGCTGTGATTACCATCCATAACAGTAAACTGGATACGTGGAACAACTTAGTGAAGAAAATTTGGCTCTAAGAGTGACAAAATCATCATCTTTGGCCTCTTGATCTTTTGAAATGCCTTCTGCCCCAACCACATTGAGTGATCAAAGAGCTCTTCAGAAAATGGATTATTTGGAGTGGTCACCATGACTGAGAGAAAGAGGAGGTAAAACCGCTGGATGCAGGGTCTGATAACCACTGAAGGATTGGCGATGCTGTTCAGTAATGAGAAGCACAGAAAAGTGAGCAAGCAATGACAGGCCTGACAATCCTGCGACTGACGATGTGCTCACTTGTGTGTTGTCCGGAGCACTGGAAGGAGTGCCTTGTCTCATACCTCTATCTCCACTTCCTACGCCCCTCCTTGCTCGCTTACCAACTCTAGTTCTCACCATGTTCAAAACCTGAATATTATAGCTCTGCACGTGGCACAAGATGTATGTAATAAAAGAGAGAGTGTAAATATGTGGATCACAATAACGCACTGGTATATTTCAGCGTTATGTGGACTTAAAATCTGGAAAAATTACACTTTTTGGCGTTGAGTAAGATTTAGCAACAGAGAGAACTCTATTTCCTGGATATATATCTGTATAGGAGAATTGTAGACGGTGTGTTATAAAATGATTTCAGCCCCAATACTGCAAAAGCAGAACTTTTGGGCACTGAGTATGATTTAACAAATCCAAGCACTCTGTATAATATATATCCAAGTATATGAGAGTTAGGCGTTATGTGAGCCTGCAAATGTCACCAAATAACAGCTTCTGGGTGTGGGAAAGATGCAGCCAACAATACCAAACTCCCTAAGTATTGCTAATAAACAAATCTTGTGCCTGCATGAAAGCAAGCAGACAGAGAGCAGTCTGTACAGTACAGAGAGTGAGCTGAAAATGGCTTTCAGAAAGCAATACAGTGAAATATATATGACATGGTCATGTGATTTTAGCAGACAATGAGAGCCCAACACTTCAGTGATGACGTTTTTGATACTTCTCTGTGCTCTGCACTGATTGGACATGCTGAAAACTATTAAAATGGCATGTCAAACGCCATGGTGAACTCGAACATTTACGTGAACGAATATTAAAATGTTCAGTTCCAGTTCGAGAAATCAAGATGTTCGACTCAAACTTAACTTCTCTCTAACGGTTCGATCAACAATGCTCCTTACTATGATCTGTTTATGAATTAAACTCTACCTGCCTCAACCCCTGCATGGTCCAACTTTGATTTCTGTCTGCTGCCTTGGTACTATTCCCTATCCATCTACATGCTAGCCATTGTTAATAGAGGCTGCTCTCGGGGTAGAAACCTGGGGATTTCTTGTCTGAAAATCCATACCCCATTGCAGGGGCTAGGAGCAAAACATGCATAATCCTTTAGATTCAGATCTTTGGTTAAGCACTATGTCAGATGCGTTGGTAACCTAATCAGTCCATGAATACTGGTGACCTTTATTACAAGATAAAGAACATTTGGAATTTTGTAAGACAAAAAAAATAGAACTTCAACTCTTATAAAGACGCATGATTAAAGTGATTTTTTTCTATCTGGCTGTTTCACAGAGCCTGCCCATCACAGCCAGCTTCAGGCTCCCACTTCCCCCTTTTAAGCTGTAGGGGGTTCTAAAGCAGTCACTGACATTTCAGTTCTGTTATTCCTAGCTGAGCCTGTTAGAGGGATATTGGTGATGGAGGGTTTTTTAAAAACAGGTCACAAAGCTTCATAACTCTAAAGGGTTAACTGTTTTCAGTAAGAAAGGCAAACAAGTTCCTATGCTGCTGATAGGACACATCAAAGAGTGATGTCACCTTCCCCCCAATACTAGAGCAGAGAGAGGTGTTCAGCAGCATAGGAAACAATCTGTAAACAAGGAGGAGATATGAATTACTGTAACTTTTAAAAAACTAGGAAACTAAATCAGAACAGCAATGTATTTGGCAATAACTTTTCCTTAACCTCTTCCTTCATATTTAAAGCTAATCTATGAGATGAGAAAGCCTATTTAAATAAATCAGAGATAAATTTGGAATGCAAGAAAGATATAGGGCCTAATGTATGAACAATGTCTAAGGGTAAGACTTTCTTTGTTGCCAATAGCAACCTGAGCTCCCCTTTCATTTCATATAGTGCTTTGAAACAAATGAAAGGGGAGCTCTGGTTCGTTGCTTTGGGCAACAAAGAAAGTCTTAGACCTAGACAGGTGTCGTACATGTCGTCCATAGTGTATACAGCTGAACATTAACTTCAATAATCAAGACAGCAGGGCAGGAGCTTTACTTTATTTATTTAAATATGTATTTTTGTATATTCAAAGTCTTTCATGTTTGGCAATATATCAATTTTGACTACAGCTGGATGACTTCATGTGTAATATTTAAAGGGGTTGTCTCATCTCAAAGTTTCATAGGATACACTTCCTGGTCAAGCTGTCTATAATTAGCATATGAACTCCCTGTATTCAGACTTCTCTGTTTATCAGTCTAGATGAAATAAATTACCTTCTCTGAGGTCCAGAGAAGCTGCTGAGCTAATGTAAACAGTAGAGTAATTAGACTTTTGTCTGAAAGATCAGATAACACACAAGCTTTCACACTGCTGGCTGCAACCTGTGTGATGACTTCACTCTCTGCTATCAGATAGAACAAACATAAATGTACACATTACAGTCACTTGGGGAACCAGAGAGAGCACAGAAGGTGATAAAATCACTTGTAGCTCCTTAACAAAAAAAGATGAACAACGCAATATATTTAGAAAACGTCTTCATTTAGTGTTCCCTACATTTTGAAAGCTATTCTTTGTAGCAAGACAACCCCTTTAAGGAACATAAAATTAGTTAAAACATATAGGTTGTCAATTATAAATCCTGGGCATTGTGTTAGCTAGTTTCTTATAGTGTCTGTTTACTAGTACTAAATAGTCAGTTTCATATGGATCTCTTTATAGATGGCACTGGCAAAAAACAGACTGTTTACACGTGGCATAGAAAACAATACCATTCAATTGTACACTGAGCCTTCTTCCAAGTGTTGAAAACACATATGACATATTTATTTCTTTCTGCAGTCATATGCTTCACATATAACTGAAGTGATGACAAAATCATAAGGATAAAAAGAGAATTATCTCCGATAAGTCTTAGTTCGACAAGTGTGAAGTATGTCATCGGTTGTCAAGCTCTATCATTAGCAGAAGTTCTCTGTTTCTTCTAGGAGGAACGGAAAACAGATGTTTAATTCTTAAAGTTTGTGTAGTGCCTACACACAGTGGAGATCCTCATGCATCAGTGTAGATACTAACCAACTGTATTCTGATGATTGTTGGGTTAGAAAACAACATGGCCCCAGTCCTGCATGAAGAGTTACATAGTGGGTTAGTTGTCCATCAAGTCCAACCATTCATATTTACAAACCTCAAAAACTGTATTGCTTTGGTATTTAATTTGTTTGTATTATAGGGCTGCACTTGATATTTTAACTTTGAGAAAAATGTTCTCACAGCAAAAAAGGAAAATATCAATATTTTCCAAAATTGCCGAATTTGACCTCTGTTCTAACATCTAATTTACGAAAGTTTAGACATTTTAACATTTTAGATGGAAATTCTTTTTAAGGACGGCTTCAGTTATTGCATAATTTTACACAGATGAAACCTCCATGGGACGTCAGTGATTATTGGAAATTTTAGAATGTAAACCTAGAAATCTCTTAACTATTTGTCTTAGTTTGGTCAAACGATTCCTCATTTCCAGCTGCCATTTAACTCTTTTGCATTCCGGACTAAAAAGTAGTAAAAATACATAATGTCCTAAGCATCCTAAAAACATCTGATTGATTGTCGTTAGCCACTAATGTTATATTCCATTTTTGTTACGATGACTAGCGCTCCACCGGGCACTTGGGACTTACAGTACATTTTGATAGAGAAAGATTGGAGTAGCAGTCTAAATTTTGTTAATCCCACAATTTTACTCTGATTTGTTGGTGAATTCATGGGCAAAACTATGGCTTAACAGTCACAGCAGTTGTGGTCTTTAAGGGGGCCTATTCAGGTGCAAGAACTTTGTATATTTTTTATACGAATAATAAGTTGGTAGCTTTCTGCCAATGATTGCTACCATATGGGCTCTCTGCTGCTGTTATCCATACTTTTACTGCATATGCGGCTGTTTCAGTTTCCTGTCATTGATTGGTGGGGAACCATCTTATTTTGCTATGGGGCTTAATAAACTCTAGTTATCCTCTGCTGGTAATACTATGTTACCAAGGAGCAGGGGCGTCGCTAGGCTAGTTTATTCGGGGCATAAGCCCCGAACAATCCTGCCTGTGCCCCAAGTCTCAGATCGTCGGGTTGCAGGCAGCTGCTATGTGCCTGCAGCTCAGACGATCTCCTGAGTTGTATGTGAATCCTCTAAACACACAGCTCAGAGCCATTATTCAGTGCAGGGAGGCAGAGGGAGAGCGACTGCACCAGTTGCCGGTGTTTAGCAGGGAGGAGGGGGTGCCTGTCACTCACTGTGGCTCCTGACTGTCAGGACTTCCTGTGCTGTAGCCGCGCTGAGCACGAGAGCCTGGCAGTCAGGAAGCAGTGAGTGAGCAGCTCCGCCCCCTGCTGTGCTGCTCCCGGGTCCCGGACCATGCAACTACTCAGCCTTGGAGGCAACAGCAGCAGCATCATCATCATCATCCACAGGTGCCCAGGGAGGTCTCAAGTGAGTGAGTAGCCTCACTGTAGAGACCTGTGCTAGATAGTATAATAAGAGCAACACCACATAATCTTCATAAATATGAATTGTACTTAATGTGTATATGCATGTGTGTGTATATATGTGTATTTGTGTATGCATGTGTGTGTATATATGTTTGTGTGTATGCATGTGTGTATATATGTTTGTGTATATGTGTATATATGTATGCATGTATGTGTGTATATGTGTATATATGTATGCATGTATGTATATATATATATATATATATATATATATGTGTGCATGTGTGTGTGTATATATATATATATGTGTGTGTGCATGTGTGTGTATATATATCTGTGTATGCATGTGTGTATATGTGTATATATATATATATGTGTGTGGTGTATGTGTGTGCATGTGTATGTGAATGTGTATGTACTGTATATATGTGTGTTTATGTGTATAAACACACATATCCACAATATTGCCCCATTTGCGTCACTAAACATAATCCTGCCTGTTCTGTCCTTTACACATGTAAACTACAGCCTGATGATGAATTGTATCTGAATATCATTTTTTTATACCCGTCATTCGTCAGGGTTGCGTACGTTTTTAGCTGCTGCAGCCAGACAAAGGGTACATGGCAGAATTGCGGGGTGCGTTTTGTGGTGTATTTGCCCTTTAATACGCTCTCTATGAGAGCTATGAATTACCATGTCGTCTTCTCCGGCGTACAATCCGATGGCATTGTACGCTGGAGGAGAGAAGTGACAGTCCCCCCGATAGAAGCCGCAGTTCTTGGGCCATGAAAAATGCCGCGTGAACCCCGTCCTACTGAGCAAAACTTAACACAAAGGGCCTGAGCCCCGGATGTTTTGGGACCCTAGCAACGCACCTGCCAAGGAGCACTTTCCTAATTCTGGTGGACATTACTACTACAGATGCGGTGAGATGTATATTGTGATGGTGGTTATACCATGTTGGTAACTAGTGTCGCTTCAACACTGGGACATCCTGAACCAAAATTTTCTCTCTAACTTTTACCATATCCTTAACCCTAACAGTCACCCTCAGTTGGGGTGAGAGCTTTTACAAGTTAACTTACCATTCTGCAGCATCATTTTGGTTACCATTACATAAGGGCAATACTGTAGCATAGAGAAGAGATGAAGATACCTCAAGAGATAGAGGAAAACAAAGCGCACTTGTGCATAACCAGTAAACTTTAGTAAGCGGCCAATTTAGCTAAATCGATGCACTCACCTTTTAAAGCTGTACTGATATGGTATGATATGGCTCATAACAGCTTATAGGAATAACACCAGGTAACGGCAAACAACTTCGTTTTTCTCAGGGTAAAGCAGCTCCGGACTCCTCCAGGTGCACAGTCAGTGTAGACTCTGGGATAAGATATAAAGCAAAGAAGACTCTGCAAGGAGCAGAGCCAGCGAGGAAATCCACAACAAGCGCTAAACCCTTGGTATGTAAATACCGGAAATGTAGTTTAAAAATGTAAAAATATATAAACCATCTAATTATAGAATAGGTTTATTTAAAATAAAAATGCAAATACAACGCGTTTCACAGGTTACATAACCTGCTTCATCAGGTAATGAACACTAAAAGTATATGGCAGCCATTTATATGCTCCAGGGAATGAAAACGAGGCAGGACATCTACTCCTCCTTCCAACCTAAGACGTAGAGAATATATATAAAACGTATTCCATGACTATATAATACATATAGGACACCAATATAAAATACCCATGTATATATAATTTACCATAAAAAAATCCTATATAAAAACATTCTAAACTGAAATAAATAAAATAGAGGAATAAAAGCAGATCCCCTATAATATGTAAAAAATTCTAAAGAAATGAAGCAGGTTATGTAACCTGTGAAACGCGTTGTATTTGCTTTTTTATTTTAAATAAACCTATTCTATAATAAGATGGTTTATATATTTTTACATTTTTAAACTACTTTTCTGGTATTTACTAACCAAGGGATTAGCGCTTGTTGTGGATTTACTCGCTGGCTCTGCTCCTTGCAGAGTCTTCTTTGCTTTATAAGGGCAATACTGGTTACCTCTATGTTAGGGTAACAGGAAGTGACACTGGACTGTGACTCCACAACAAGATTGACAATGGAGTGGAAATGATGCAGAATAGTATATTAACCCATAAAAACCAAGGACTAAATTCTAACCCTAACCCCAAATTAGAATTCAGTTGAGAAATTATTTTTTGGTAATTTTGCCACAAAATTACGGGTTGGATTGTGCCAACCTTAATTTGACATCGACCTGAATCAAACAGTGTCTTTAACCTTATATTGTTAATGTTATATATTACAAAAAGACATATGATCCATACATGCTCAACCAGGTTGTGGCATGCAGATTTGGCAATAATTAAAGTTTATGCTCTACAAATAACTTGCTATTTTAGAGTCAGACATGAGAGGGCCCCAGTCTCATAATACAGCTATGCACAATCTTAAATGGAAGGGTGTTGCTTTCATTATTTTCCCCTATGTTCTTCATAGGTTACTAACCTTAGTTCACCTACAAAGGACCTTTAATGGCCACATTTGGGACTCTTTAAGACATGAAACAATTCTTTCTATTTACTTGGCAAAGACATGTTGAGATAGTAATTTTTGAAATACGTGGAACTTACATCAGATAATATAAGGATTCCATCGCTGTTAGTGAATAGACTGCCATGCTAGATCTTAGCTATGCTCTATGTATATTGAAAACAAATTTTTTGAATTTACCCTAAGTACTCGCTTTCAATCAGGGCGTAGATGGATGGGTTTAGACTACGTAGCGTCAAGGGCAGGGCTGTAGTTACAATATTCATTTTTCTCTTTCTTATTTCAATGATAAGAGTAATGAGATATGCTCATTCAACTGCAAAAGCAATTTACCAGACTCCGGGAAAATCTTATGTTGGAACCATAAACTTAATTGTTAGTATTTCTACTGCCATTACAGAGGACAAACAGAGGAGCTCTCAAAGGCTTTACGTATGAATGCAGCAAAACACGAACCTCGCACTTACTTTAAATAGCCATGTGTACTGTAAAGCCGTACAGATGACATACAGTGATGAGGAGTTTGGGATGCTACAGCTAGTAAAACCTCAGGCAGGTGTGTACATACATGTATAGAACATTTTTAGCTTGGCCACTGTCAGAACTAGCTGCAGGTAATACATCTACATGGCGCCAATCATTTCAATTACATGATGATATACAAGGTACAGATGTCTGAGCAGAATTTTGTATGTCGATAGCTTTACTGGACTATAGGGTAATGCATAATACCTGCAAGGATCTGCTGTAAATGTAAAATGTATAACAGATTCGATATAAGTGAATATGCAAAAAAAACTCTCTACATGCATTTATTTTCTATTTCAGAGCATTTTTTACATCATATTAGACATTGAAGGCTGTATAATATGCATATGTGTGTATGCATGAATTCTGCTACAGAATAGACTACAAACTGCACTGTAAAATATATTTATAGGTAGAAAACCATTTGCCATCTAGTGGTTAACAGTGGTACTGTTTATAAAAATGCATGAATAGCTGTACTGAGCTTCTGGTGGATTCTAATAGAGTAACAATATTTTGTATTGATTTGTGTAAGCACTGAATTGTTTATGCAGTATATCTAGTCATTCTGTACTAGCCACATACAACTATGATTTAAAAGGATGTCATGTAATGCAACAGCTTTTTTCTGTGGGTTTATATTTAGAACAAACTGTCAATTAGTCTGTGTGGGTGGGCTGAGCTGGACCTGTAGGCTTTCTCTGTCTTGACAAATAACGGAAGACTATATATCAACAAGCCTTGGCATTTCCTTTGAGCCTACCAGAGATCTACAACAGGAGAATTTCCCATTATTAGAATCAGACATACCACTGTCCCATGTTCAGAAAATAGCTGACTATGCTGTTCTATATAGTGAAAACAAAACTGGCATACCAATGTATACCAGCCTTATGGATGGCAAGTAAATACTTTTTTGACCTTTATTGGGTTAATAAAGGCAAATTTATATATCTCAGTGTGTACCAGAAACTTTTCTGCTGCATGTACCAGTACTAGCCTCATATAGTGGAGAAAAGAGATTGTCCTTCTCTGTGTGTATATAACAGATGCTTTGCCGTTGAGTTGCATTTGTTATGCTGCATGTAGTTTTGCTTCCAACATACCATTACAAAGCGTTTTGGATCTGTCTTTGTTTGACAGTCATTTTGCCATTTGTTTTATGAATACTATTATATTGTCATTTGATGTATCTGTTTTTTGATCAGATAAATATGTTGGGCGACATGTATGAACGGGGCTGCGCCAGATATCTGGTGTTTTTTCATCCAGTTATCAGTCGAAGCCCCGTTCATACATTTTTAAATCACCCGCACGCCACTGTGGGTCGCATTACAGAGCGCCTGTGGCACTCTGTAATGCGCCCGATCTCAGGGGTGTGCGGGAGGTGGGGCGCACTAGAACCATAGCAAGGCTACATATTTGTAGCTTCGCTACAGCATTTATGGGTGCATTACAGCTGTAACAGGTATAACAATTTCAAAGTGGTATACCTGACCCCGAACTGTCGCCCCAGCGCTAAAATGTGCCTGATTTATGACCTCCACTATTTCCACAATAACAAGGAGCTACATATTTTAGTTCTTCATTTCTGCCTCAACTGCATTAACAATGTGGTCAGACTCTGTGTGCAGAGGAACCAATGAAATTACGCAGCCAATGCAGTAACATGAAAAGAAATCTTGAATGCATCGTCAAGATTACAACTATAGATAATTAAAGGACCACTCCATCCCCACCTCCTTAATTCATTAGAGAATGCTTTCAGGTGCACATTAGTACTCGTAATTTTGCTTAACTGTAGCTGAATACAGGATTTCTTACTGCTGCAACTGGATCATGTGATCTGCATTTTGAATAGATGAAACATACAGCGTGTGACCTGGAAGTACATCTCTCTTTGTATTCCTATGGGAGGTTCAAAGTCAGTCGCATAGAGACACTGTCATTCTGTCAGCACCAAAAAATACAGTGTCTTTCAGCCTGAGTGCAGGTCACATGATCCAATAAAATACTATTGCATCACTCAGAAATCCTATATTTAGCTGCAGATAAGTAAAATTACTGTACTACTCTGTACCTAGAAGCATTGCATAATGAATTAAGAGTAAAAAACCTGAAGTGGTCCTTTAACATGATAAAAATTGCAAAGCATCGTGTGAACTTACCCTAAAGCAAGCTGCCCCTGTGATCAGCTGATCATGGTGAATCATAGCTTCTCTCTTGGTGATCAGATATAAAATATGGTAAAGCCAAGTCTGGCGGAGCGAAAGCCACTCTCTACTATGGCCAAAAATGGAGGTCTCAAGTGTGGTCCACACTCCCAGACATCCATATACCCTAACATGTCATATAGACAGACACTACTGGTATATAGTAGACCTGCTAGGCTGGAGCTCATATAGAACATTGTAACCTGTCATAATATTAATGGAAAACCTGAGTCTGAAGAGAAAGCAGCAAGTGAGCGTAACAGCTGTTCACTATCATTCTTACAAACAAAGTTCATTACACCGTACATTTGGGGAACAGCTGTGATTTCTATAACATCAGCAGTTGTGAGCTTCAAATGGCCATAGAGGAGTATGAAATTATGAAAACACTATCATTTTTTACTGCACAAATTGTTCTGTTGAATTTCTTTTATAATAGGAGTCGATGACTCTTGTATAATGATGCAAATGGGTAATTCATATTAAAAGGCAGAGGGAGGAAATCTGAGTAGTATCATTTGCAGTCAGTCAGGAATGCTTCAGGCAGGGGGTCATTTTAAGATCGCGCTGCTCTGACTCTTCTTAGCGGGACCTGCCTTAGATAGCAATGCACATTTATTGACTAAGAAGCTTCTTGACAAACGTGCAAAAGTTCTCAAAATTAGAACAGTATGGTACTTTTTAATAAGTCCTAGCACATTTTTACGCTCAGGTTTATGAAATAGAAGACATTTTCCATAAAGTAATGAAAGGAGGATCTGTGCAGAAGTAAAAACGAACCTGTAATTGGAGCTACTTCAGGTTAAAGTACCATAAAGTGAGAGTAGTAGTTTCATAGTTTCATAGTTTCATAGTTTGTAAGGCTAAAAAAAGACAAGTCATCCATCTAGTTCAGCCTGTTGTGCTAAGGTGTAGTAATTGATGTGTAAGACATGGAGCATTGTCACTCTTTGTTTCTATGTAGTCACATGGATAAATTGATTGTACCTCTTGTGCTAGATTATACTCTTAGTGAATAGCTATTGAGGTTACAGTTACCATATTGTCAAACTGGCTGTAGGGACCACAACCAGATTGTGGCACTGTGTGTGGAGGTGCAATGACAGTGATACAACCATGCCGTATTGAGACAACTATACCATTAATCAGAAAACTAAGCACAGAAGTCAGCTCATCCACGTTCAGTATAAGTCGACACAGCTGTTGAATGCCTGAAGGTTTGTCAGGATCATGGCAACTTCAGTATACGGGAAAAGCATGAAGATCCAGCGGCAAAACTTCCCTATATGACAAAACTGAACTTTTGTTGAATAAAAGTCTTTGTCATAGTAAACCAACACTTACAAGTTTCGGATTTAGATCCTATTTATAACGTGAAACACATGAAAGTAACAACTCCTTCTTCATCCTCCTCCCATATGTAGGAGGAAGTTGCTGGTTTCATTTGTAATAGGCTATGAATAAAGTCGATATCCGAAACGTGTAAGCGGTAGTATATGCCATCATTTCAACTGCAATGAATTAAAGTTCAGTTTCATCATAAAGACAGTGAAGTTTTGGTACAGGATCTTTTAACTCTACACATAATAGCTTATGTTTTTAATCCAATTTAAACCTTTCATAATACACAGTAGCTCGTGAAGACATTGGTGGGTTAAAGGATCACTATGATACATGTCTACCAAGGGTGTAGCTGAATGTCAGACTGGGGTGCTTGGGGACCACCAGTGGGGATGTTTCTTTGCGCCCACCAATGGAGTTGATTCTTTGGGTTCCATCAGTAAAGCTGATTCTTGGTCCCCACCCTAAAGTTACTCTACATAACTGCACACGACTCTTGCTCTCTGTCTCTTGCTTTTTGCCTCTTTTTCTTTGCATTTGTCACTGAAAAGCTGCCCCAGACCTGCCATGGGCCCACAATGCCATTGGACCCACCATGGCTAGGGCTACCGGGGGAGGGAGGGATCCCTGCTTCACTGTGGGCCAGTTAAAGGCTAGTATAGCATTTGAGATAGTAAATATAGCAAAATAGCAGTTGCCTTTAAGTCCTGTTAACATACAAAAGAAATCAATTAATCTACAAATATAGTTCTAAGGATAACGGTGTACGAGACTTTTACATTGAATTTCTATCCCGTTGACCATTTTTCATCTTAAATTATTTATCTAAAAACATATTATATTTTATTGTAGTCACAGCCCACCAGTGACATTAAATAAGGAAAATAACATACATGTCCAAAATTACACAGTCCAAAACTATTGTGCTGCAAGCCACTTAGGACTAACCAGGAACACTAACCACTGACATGTGCTTATGTAGCTGGGGTTTAGCTTTTCAGTGCTGATATAAAATTAAATTTTTTTTGTGAAGAATCAACAACAAGTGGGACACAATTGTGAAGTGTCTTGGTAGATTTGCAGTGGTCTGATACTCCTTCCATTTCAATATGATCACTTGCACAGTGCTCCTTGGGATGTTTAAAGTTTGGGAAATCTTTTTTGTATCCGGCTTTCAACTTCTCCACAACAGTATCACAGACCTGCCTGGTGTGTTCCTTGGTCTTCCTGATGCTCTCTGCGCTTTAAACAGAACCCTGAGACTTTCACAGAGCAGGGGCATTTATAAGGAGACTTGATTACGCACAGGTGGATTATATTTATCATCATCAGTCATTTAGGATAACATTGGATCATGAATGATCCTCACTGAACTTCTGGAGGGAGTTTGCTGCACTGAAAGTAAAGGGGCCAAATAATTTTGCACGCCGCACTTTTCAGTTTTTTATCTTTTACAAAAGTTTAAAATATCCAATAAATTTTGTTCCACTTCACAATTGTGTCCCACTTGTTGATTCTTCACCAAAAAATAACATTTTATATCTTTATGTTTGAAACCTGAAATGTGGCAAAAGGTTGAAAAGTTCAAGGGGCCTAATACTTTCGCAAAGCACTGTATATGTTCTTCAATGGGACACTTCCATCAGAAAGAGTTATTTTTGTTAAAACCAATATTCCTGGAAAACATTTTTTTTTACAATTTTTGACAGTTTCGGCAGTCTTCTGCAATTTAAAATGACATATACAATCTTGTTCTTGACTAAATGTGAGAGTAAAGAGATAAAACTCCTGAATGGCAGGGCAGACTAACCTCAGTTTACTGCAGCTGCTCTTTATCTGCCTGAGTCTCCTTACAATTAGTAGGTATGAGGAGGGGAACATCTCTCCTTATGGAGAGCACCAGTTAAGGTGTGTAGTGTTTTGTTTTGCCTTTTAGCCCACTACTCAGCATCTGCATATCACAAGGCATTATGGGAAAGGAGCTGGAAAGCTCACTGCGCCCTCTATGGTTGTAACAAATCCTCAATTTACTTCTGATTCACTGAATCTTTGAGAAGCAAACAGGAATAATTGTCAAGCCAATATTGCTCTGGTGCTCTCCATAAGGAGAGATGTTCCCCTCCTCATACCCACTCATTGCCTCCCACCAGTCAAGCCAATATCGCTCTGCTCTACACTGATGAGGGGCAAAACCCTGAAACGCGTATGTAGATGAGCAATATTGGCTTGACAATTATTCCTGTTTGCTTCTCAAAGATTCAGTGAATCAGAAGTAAATTGAGGATTTGTTACAACCTATAGAGGGCGCAGTGAGCTTTCCAGCTCCTTTCCCATAATGCCTTGTGAGATACAATTAGTAGGTAATAACATAATGATTTTTCTATTATTCTCAGGATAGGCATAGATAAAAACTATACTAAAATAACAGGGCTACGACAAGAGCAATACATGAAAAATACTTTTTCTGTACTAGGAAGAGAAGGGAGGTCCAGCTCTCTTCACACTACTGTGGTCCTGCTGATAACACTTCTCAGGTGCTTATTGGACCTGGTAGAGAAGCGTCAAGCAATCCTCACTGCTGTGGTATCGAAGCTCACAAAAGGGAAGTCAAAGAGATAAACCAGGAAGTAATGTACATATGGTAATCTAAGGACAAAAAAAAACACATATTGCTTTTCAATATGCGAAAAAAATGTTGATGGTAGTGTTTCTTTAAAAAATGCAGGAAAATGTGGACGTGATGTGGACAGCTTTAAGGTACTTAACCCCAACTGCTTAAGGACAAGTAAGAGGTTTGGTATCCCAAAACCTAGTGATGGGTTAATTTTAAGTCCTTTTATTTCTCCCACTCCCCAATACCTCCCTGCGATATCTATCTCTTACAAACATGAGACATGATGCGAGGCACTAAAATGAGACTTAAAGTTATTTCCACCAGTTGTTATAGCTCATAATCTACCCAGTTCACCCTCAATGAACATATTCTGTTCACACTAGTATCATCGCCTATATTCATGATGGCTATAATGGGCCTGTTTCCAAATGGATCCAATAAATCCTGATGGATATCATTGATGTATACTGCAGTCCATCAGGAGTCCATTGGGGCACTAGTATTTTTGACAGCAAGAATAGCCCAGTACATTCACTAAAGTGTTGAGAATACATTTGGAGTATGAGTTGGGTCCTGATGGACATCTTTGGGGAAGTAGAATTTTATCAGCTATAGAAATTAAATATAATCCTAAAAGTAATGTTTATGGCCAGATTAAACCACTCCACTTCCAGAATTAACTCGGAAGTATCGATTTATAGCAAACTAGGGAAAGATCCAACTCATAGATGAAAAGTCAAAACTAGGGACGACCCTGGTAAATTACAACCGTCTGATCTTGCTTGTGGGAGCATAATAGGACTAGACCAGAGGTGGAAAATCACATTAAATGTTTCCAGTTATGCATCCTAGAGTATTCGATTTAGAAAGACCAGGCCACATGATCTTGTTATGATCTGGAAAAACTCAAACTTAAGTATTATCACCTCTGTGTTCCTAAAGGTATCAGGAGAAAACTGACTTATCTCAGATTCATTCAGGAGACTGACTTATCAAGGCATATAACAGTACACATGGGATGTGAGTGATTCTTTCAATTCTTCTTGGCTATTTGAGCTAATGTTTTAAATCATGAAATCTTTGTTTATTGCAACTGTTTGAGAGTCAAAACCCCAACATATCCCAGGTACGGTGTTCTGTCTCACGTATAATGGGCTGCAGCTGTGAAAACAATCCCTAAGCCATCCATACGCTATATCATGTCATCAGCGGACGTTTAATAAGCTTACTATCTGCTGAACCTTTTTATGAGGACCAGTGGGAGGAAAATAAATACATCAAGTGTGGAACATCTGAGCCTAAGATATTATACACTTTTTTAAGACACACATTGTGGCTTGTATGTGTTCTATGGCCAAGCAATAAACCAAGTAAAAGGCCATAAAATACATTTAACATTATCTTTAAAAGTAGATGCTTCTAAGTACTAAATTATTTGGCAGAAATTATTTAATTTTGACATATTTAATGACTAAGGAAAGAACACGGAATCTGTGGCGACTACATACTTGTAAGATTGCTCCCACGAGTACAGAAACAAGACTGCGATGAGTAACCTAAGCATTTTGTACATGGTTCCCCATAATATCAGACAGGTTAATTGTTCGGCTGCTCTTCCTGTAATGTGGAGAAGTATCTAAGTCCATATAACAGTTACACTTTATTTCCTACTTTATAAATGTTCTCAGAAATTCAATAGACTAATATTTCACTTAATGAGAAAGGGAGGACAAGGGGTTATGGAGTCGAGTTATTAGACAGAATGAGGAGCAAGAACTGGTCAAAGGGTTCTGAGTGTGCAACTTCTTCTTTCAATAGATCAGAGCTATATTATAGCAAGGGGGAATTGCCTTGAGTCTTACATCACACCATCAAAACCTTGCATTGGCCATTCTGAGCCCAGCTCATCACAAACATATACACCTTTTTCAAACAGTGAATATTTTTTTTCTTATTTTAACGCTCCACAGTATTATTTTGATATGTTTATAATATTATGAGGATACCTTTACTATACTAATAATTGGCACTGTGTGGTACTATTGTGTTGTTGATGCTTGTGTTGCACTAATGATTGGCATTGTGTGGTACTACTGTGAGGGTGCCTGTGTTGTACTAATAATTGACACTGTGTAGTGCAATTATGGGAGTACTTGTGCTGTACTAATAATTGGCATTGTGTGGTACTATTATGAGGGTACTGGTGTTGTACTAATACTTTCCACTGTTTGATACTATTATGAGGGTACTTGTGTTGTACTAATAATTTACACTGTGTGGTACTATTATGAAGGTAATTGTGTTGTACTAATAATTGGCACTATTTGGTACTATTATGAAGGTAATTGTGTTTTACTAATAATTGGCACTATTTGGTACTATTATGAGGGTAATTGTGTTGTACTAATAATTGGCTGTATGTGGTACTATTATGAGGGTACTTGTGTTGTACTAATAATTGGCACTGTGTGGTACTATTATGAGGGTACTTGTGTTGTACTACTAATTGGCACTGTGTGATGATACTATTATATTACAAATACCGACAATTTCATGGTCAGCTCACTGCTCCTCTGCACTTGTCAATCCTATGTACAGGGGCTGGTCTGACAGTGCAAATGTACAGTTACTGAGGTCCAGCAACAGTGTGAGATATCCAGTAAGAACATACAATTTTACTTGGATCTAAATATAAAAGTGATATAAATATAAAAGTGCATTACCTAGATAATAGTATTGCACTTCAGATTCAAGTCAAATTTAATGCAAGCCTGAGCAATTCTTTTCGGGTCAGCCCAAATCAAATTTTGGTGTAAATCACCAAACAAATCAACTGTAGTTTTAGCCCTAACCCAAGGTTAGGGTTAAAGATTTTAACTGCTATGTGATGGTTAATTTCCTACTCTGCAGTGGTTCCAGTCTGGCACGGCTCTAAGTGATGTTGGATGTAAAGCGCCTTCCACTGGTAAATTATCCCTAACCTTTGGATTAGGATTACTAGGATTAGTTGATTTTTTTTACTGATTAGGGAAACCCTATTGTGATGTTAGACCAAAAATGACATCAGATCAATAGCGCAACTAGACTGGAGCTGTTAACCCTCGCAAACTACTAAAAAATGGTTAGGATTAGGGTTAGGGTTAAGGCTGGGAACGGCATTAAAGTTAGGGTTAGAGTGAAAAAATCAGGTTCAAGATGTCCTGAACCCAAATTCTTTAAAAAAAACTTCAAACCTAACAGGTTTCGGACAATCGGTGCATATTCAAAACCTCGATTATTTAAAGGGGTTTTGCCACGAAGTAAAATTGACGTGGGAAGCTTGCAAATGAAATAACAAACATTTCCCCCATTCATTATTATTAAAAATGCACCGTTTTTGTTTTAGCTGCTCCTTTAGTGATCCATTGTTTACAGCTCGTCTCCAGGGGACACGACCAGGGCTGAGAGCTCCTCAGTCTTGGTCCATACATCACCTCTCCTCTCAGGCAGCTACTGGGTGTTCAAACCCCAGGTGCTGTCACTCTACTCCCGTCCTCTGTACTCCTTAGTAATTAGTCAAACAGTGCAAATTATTTCTGTGCATTGATGAAGAGAAAAAAAAACACAGGTTTGGTTCCTGCAGGGATTTGAACCTAGGACCCTTGTGCCTGGAGGCAAAAACTTTACCTCTCAGCTACTCATAATGCTTTGCATAAATAGACCTTTCTTTGACTACAGAGAGGAAAGGCATGGTGATGTCATCCTGCGGGGTCACATGATATGCAATTCAAACAAATCACACACGCCCCTTCTGAGCACACAGAGCTGAAGAGCCGGATACAGGAGGTACAAAATGAGATTGTGGCAAAACCCCTTTAAGTATCTTATTAATATTTGGGTGTCACTGTTGCATTTTACAAGGTTACATGGTAATGGTTGGCTCTATTGGGCAAATAAAAGGTCACATAAATTCTAAAATAACACCTGCTTACATGTATGTATACTTATATGTAGAATGTAAAAGTTACAATACATTGTTAATTAAAATCATACAAATGGTCTACTTAAAGTTGATATGTTCTGAGATAAAGCACATACAAATAAAATGTATACCTGTCGTTGAAGAGGCAAGTCATAAAAAAGGTGATAAAAAGCCCCCCCAAGATAACAAAATACAAGCTTTGGTGCTGATGCGTTTGAGGCTTGTTCTTACCTTTTGTTCAATCAGTGCTACCTTCATCAGGGTTTTTTTATACACAATATTTTTGTCAGCATGGAACTAGCGCACAGTTTTGCAGCCACTGTTTCTGCACAATAAATTGCACTGATAACCCAACCACAGAAACCCAATTAAAAAGTCAATGAAGATCAATTCAGGATCCGTCTGAATCTGTACAGAAAATCAATTATCTCAAGTAGTCCAGGCATCATTAACAAACAGCCCATGCTGTCCCAGTGCGAATGAGCCGCAAAAAAAGGGAACCTGCTCTTTCTGTATGACTGGAGCTTAGAACCACTTCCTGTGGTGGGTTGAGGATATCCCAGTTCAGCACAGTGTATGGGTCTTCTGGTATTCACTTACACAAAACATGTTTGCTTTTTTTCCCATGTTTGTTTATCAGGCCATTTTTTTTTTTTTAATACTTGTTTTCAATAAAGAGAGTGTCTGTTATGCTATATCGCCTTTGAAGAGTTCTTCTGCAGCAGAGTGCCGGGTTTCTACTATTTACGTTCTTCCTGGGATCACTTTAGGCCCTATGGTTATTAATCTAAAATGTAAGTAAAATATTCTACAAATTAATATGAATGACCTATGCTGAGCCCTAAACCAACATGATGTGAAAGCTCTCCATAAGGGTCCATTTTCTCAAAGCAATTTATGTTCTTTGTTCATTTCCGTCTCTTATTTGAAAATATGGCTAACTTATTTAGAAGCAGACCGGGACTCATAAATATGTTTTTTTTTGTGTTTTAAACTTCCTATAGAAAGCTTGCATTGGAAATGTGTAATTGTGGATCAAAACAAAAGGAAGTAGAGGATGCCGTGATTATTTTACTAACATTGATAGTATTTGAGTCTCAGTATAATCATAACCTCAATGTAAAATAATCTGATTGCCTAGTTACTATTCATATATGTTTACTGTGCTCATATAGGACCAGTACCAAATACTTCAGTAACCTGTAGACTATCTGGCTCCTTAGTGTTCACCCGTCAAGTGTTTTTCTACCTTGGAAGTAAAGCAAAACAACCCCACAACCCTTAGCCCCTTCTGCTGTTGTCCTCATGTCCCTCTGTAGGTGTCCTCCTCTTATTCTCACAAAAGGGTTAGCACCTAATTAACATACGATACAACACTGGTATACATAGAACGATGATAATAAGTGGGGATACACACTGTACTACACACTGATATGAACATTTTCATTTCAATTTTATTTGGGGTTGATGTTTTTAAAGCTTCAGAACCAATTATCAGTTGTCCATATAGTTATTGTTTTGACACACAATGGTCATCCCAAAACCAATTAATATTATATGTTGTGGGAATATTGTTGTGCTATTATATTAATATATATATATATATGTTTTATACATACACTTACAAGTGCCTTGTGAAAGTTTCGGCCCCTCACTTGAACTTTCAATACCTTTTGCCACATTTAAGGATTCAAACATATAAGATATAAAATGTTATTTTTTTTGGTGAAGAATCAACGAAATGGGACACACAAATTGTGAAGTGGAACGCAAATTTATTGGATATTTTAATACTATTGTTTAAAAAAAATAATCAAAAACTTGAATGTAGGGGAGTTGAATTATTGGCTTCAGCATATTTCTTCAGTGCAGTCAAACTCACTCCAGAAGCTCAGTGAGGATTCTCTGAATGATCCAATGTTGTCCTAAATGGACTGTGATGATTAATTAATAAATACCACCTGTTGTGTTGAATCAGTGCATGGCACGTATACTATATATATATATTTATATATTATTAACTACTTCTGTACAGATATATGGTATAATATATATATAGTATATATTTACTTTATTATATATACTTCTTATTATTATATATATTAGTCAATATGCTTTCTAAGAGGTGGGAGGTTGCTTGCTGCTTGCTGGATCAAACGGTTATAAGATAAGTGGTTTTCTGCGAGTATTCTGGGCCGCCTTGCGAGTGTGTAATGTTTTTGTTATTTAAGTTGTCTTTTTGATTAAGTGTGGGACTTCAATATTCGGGGAGAAGTCCCTGTTAATCCTTCAGCAATTATTACGCTGTTCTTCTATTTATCATTCCAATACATTTAAATCGGCTGTAGCCAGACAAATAGTTATCGATTGACAGCTTTACATATTGTGCTAACTTACATTAATAGTATTATAGAGTAGTTTTGTGGTCTTGTAGTTCCCATAACTGCAAGGCGATACATAACATACTGAGTTCTGCTGAATCAATGTCAGGTGGAATATGGTCAGGTGGAACTTGGTCAGGTGACTGTGCTTATAGGGGAAGTGGTTACCTAATCAGCAGAGTTTAATTGCAGCTATTGTGGAGTTCAGTTAGGCCTTTGCCTTCTAAGAAGGGAGTTGCTGGCTGGCTGTGGATCAAAGGGTTATAAGATTAAGTGGTTTTTAGCGGAGTATTCTGAGTGAGTTGTGGTGGTCTGAGTTGTGTGGTAAGTGTGGGGACTAATAATTGGGGGATTTAGATTTCGGGGGCTTTTAGAAAGGGTCAGTATTATACCAGATTTCTCATATTTTATCTGTATTTCTTTTTTTTTTTTTTTTTTGTGTAACATCCCATGAGTTCCAGGTTTGACCAATGCTGTCGTGCACTACCTGTGCATAATGTATGCCATCCTTGAGCAACAGTTCGAGGGGGCATACTGTGTGCAAGATGGTGCATACTGTCTTTTAGAAGCCCGTATCCTGGATCTAATTGAGCCATGTAGGCAAACACTGGATCCATTGCCAACTTGGAAGCGAGTTTTACTGATCCACTTGAGAAGCAATCAATCGCAGCATGGATGTGTTAGGATGCTGAGGGGGTGGTAGCTATGGAGGTGCAGGAGAAACCATGAGTCATCAAGTCTGGGTAACAGTTAGAATGAAGAAGGGTAGGAGGGAAGAGTGTCAGGGAGGCTATCCTGATCTGTTGTACCCCAACTCTAATTTTGCAAGAAAGATTGGCGGATGAGGGGGATGTCAGCTCAGATATAGATATTTGCTGCAGCAGGACATACCCCTGTTCTGCTCCAGTAAAGATATGGGAATAGGAGTACAGGGAGGTCTAGACTAGGTTGATAGTAGTTGGGGGACTCCTCCATTATTAGGAGGAATAGACAGGGCAATTCTTGCCACCACAGGACGGGGACTCGTCGGAACGCAGTATGTATGTTTACCTGGGGCCAGGGTTCGGGACATATCGCGGATCGGGCTGAGATTGCTGGGTGGAGCTGGTGAGAAAACACAAGATGTCATGGTCCACATTGGCACCGAATGGTACCCAAAGTTAGTGGTTGGTGGTGTTTTGTCCTTAAAAAATTGGATTTCAGGGGACTTTAGGCATAAAAATGCTCAAGGCACATAGGACCTCCTGGGCGGTAATTTTTTTAGAATATTACTGTTTCACGGGCCCAACACCAGAGAGGCAGAGGGCAAGATTAGACTAGATTGGTGAAATAAGTGGCTCAAAAATTGGTGTTGGAAAGAGGGATTTGGGTTTTTGGGAGAAATGGGCTGATCTTCTGTCATTGGCTACAGCTGTATTGTAGGGACAGAGGCTGCACCTAGTCATGGGGAGGGGTGCAGCTTGTTTTGGGGGACAAAATGGCTGAGGAAGCTGGAGGTATATTTAAATACTAGGGATGGGAGGAGGGAAACTACAACTAATTAGCGTGCAAGATAGTGAAGATAGAGAGCTGGGAATTAGTAATAAATCAGGGGGATGGAGTGGAGCGGAAGGGGTGTATTGATAGCACTAGTAGAATAGTATAGGGATAAAGGGAATAAAAAACTGGGAAATCTCGCTAAAATTGCATTGCTGACCCAATGACAGGAGGTCTGGACAACAAAAATAAATGACTAGAAGTATTAATTGCAGAAGATACATATGACATTGTGGGGATAACTTGCATAAATTGGCTGGACGAGAGCTACGATTCGTGGGCGGTTAAATTGCAGTGGTTACAGTCTATTTAGAAGTGACCGTAAACTCTGGAAAGGGGGGAGGTGTCTGTCTCTATGTAAAATCCGGTCTGAAGTCCAACATGGGAGAAAGATATAGGTACAGGTACGTGAAAACCAGGTGGAATCACTGTGGGTACAATTACATGGGGGAAGTCAGTACAGTAATATAATTCTAATAGGGGTTGCTTTAGGCCTCCAAATATAAAGAACGCCCAATAGGAGATATGTTACCCTCAAGGCAATAGAATGAAGCATCTAATCAGAATGAGGTTGTATTCTGGGCGACTTTCTACTACCCAGCCTAAAATGGGTCTGAAACCTGTAGCTCTCACAAAAGGAAAACAGGATTTTGTCTATAATCTAAAGAAATTACCTTTCCCCAAACTGGTGGCAGGTACCGACTAGGGAAAGGCACTAACTCAGGATAAATATTTGACTAATATACCTGACGCGGTCCAGTAACAAAGGATCAGTGTTGCGGGCTTGCGCATGTTCAACTTAGAGAGGAAGTGGAGTCTTGGTGACGCATAAGGATGTGCAGTACTACAAAGAGCTCTTTTCAATGTTGGTGAAAGTGCGCGTTCAATAGGCTTTTTGTCAACGGGAGCCACAGAAAAAAACTGAAATTTGAGGAAGGCTAATATTACCTGCTTTAGAGAGGCCACTAAAACTGTATTGGACTGGGTACAAGGTGTTTAAAAAATAGCCCGAACTCAAAAAAAAAAAAGGGAGATCTTTAAAAAAACATCTTATATTTTCCCACTTCATACTCCTGAATAATCATAGTAATTGTGTAAAGAGACAGACGTAACTTCATGTGTAATACTACATTAGTGGTAGGAAAAAATGCGACATCTCGCTCGAATTGTGTGCGTGTCTCGATCATTAAGTGGGTAAAAGATTCTGGACGACTGACTCTGTTTACTAGAGATCGAGCCCATATCATTCACTTACTCAAAAACGCATAGATATGCTCTCTTATGTTGTGATCGAAGATCGTTTTAACAGCACTAAATTACCGAGTGTGAGGTCTCTTGAGAGCGATGTAAATTTTTATGGGCTTTGTGTCTTTCTGCACATGATGTAACTCTATTAGGAACAGCTGAAGACGTATAGATCTAGATAAGAAGTGTTGGAATAGCGTCCTCAGAATGGAGAGTTAATACAAGTGTCATATGGAGACTAAGAGGGATGGGGTCTTGATCACTCGTGAGATCTCGGATACTATGAGACGCGGATGGAGGTATAAGAGAAGTTAGAGCGGAAGTTGTAGGTCCCAACGAAAATTATTGAGTACTGTGGGTAGTTACCATATACTAAAAATAGTAAAAAGGGTGATATTTAGGTGAGAGGAGAGAATACTAAATGTTGGGACCTTTATAAAAACTAAGTACCAGTGCTGGGAGCGACGGACATATACAGAAGGGCGATGAGAAAAAAGCACAGATGCTCTAGATATGTGTAAGAGACTAAGAGAGGTCCTTTATCGCGTGAGCTGGTGAGACGTTTACCGGCTCGACGGAAGGCATGTGAGCGCGTGTGTGTGGCGTCTGCGCGCTCTCACGGAAGGAGGGCAGTCAGGAGTAAGAAGAGCGGATCTCTTCGTAGTGAGGGCTGGAGAAGGGTGGGTGTTTGCGCTTGTCGTAGGCCTGAGGGAGAGAAGGGCGCAGGCGGTGGCGGCGCCGCTTAGGGTAGTTTTGAACTAACGAGCTGCGATCACGAGCGTACAGGGATCTGACGGCTATACACAACGCGTGTCTCAAGGGAGTTAATAATGTGTTAGTTAGGCCTCCTAAGAGGGTTCTTTAGAAGTGGATGGGTTGATGGACAAGTGCTATGTAGCGTGAGAGTACATACAGGGTGTTGGGAGGAGTCACTTCGAGAGTGTAAAGGGGCTAGCGCGCGGGAGAGATGTGTCCGGAGGTGGGGACTAGGTGAGGGCTGGCTGGCCATGTCATTCAGGGAAGGCATTGGTACCAATTATTTCATAAAAGGGGTTAAAAGTGATCCTGGAAACTTCAGGCCTCAGGTAAGCTTAAACCTCTTCGTTGTAGGTAAAATGTTTGCAGGGTTTTCTTAGAGATGCTTTCTGGAGTATCTCGCTCATTGAAATAAATGTTATATAACGCCGTCAGCATGGGTTTATGGATAGGATAGGTCATGCTCAGGGACTAATGGTCATCAGCTTTTTTGAGGAGGTTAGTTTCCAGGACCTGGATCGGGGGTGAGGAACTGGATGTTATTTATTTGGTTTTTCTCAAGTCATTTGATACGTGTTCCACATAAAAGGTTGGTAAGCTAAATATGGAGAAAGAATGCTTGGATGGGGGAAACTCAATGTGTGAAGTGGGTAAGGCATTCTGGGCTCTCACTGATAGATAAACTAAGGGTGGTAATTAAACGGTCGTGATTGTTTACTGCAGGACTGGTTCCACTGGCTTACTAGTGGGGTTACCACAGGGCTCAGTATTTGGGACCTCTCCTTCTTTTATTTTTGTCATTAAATGAATCTACACCGGGATTGCACAGTATAAGGGATTATCGATATTTGCCAGATGATACTAGCTCTGTAAAGGAAAAATCACACCAATGGAGGATTATGTGTTTATTACAAAGGGATATGGATAGGTTGTGGAGCCTGGGCGAGAGAAGTGGGCAGAGATGTGGTTTGTTAAATCATGTTAAATGCACAACGGTTATGTCAATGGGGAGGAAAAATATCCATTACATGATTACATGGTTTAAATGGAAAAATGTTATGGGTTAATAAGGTGACATGGAGAAGGACTTGGGAATCTAGTGGACAGTAAACTCTAAATGTAGCAGCCAGTGTCAGGGCAGCGCTAGCTGCAAGGCTAATAGGGATTCATGGTGTATTAATTATGGGCATAGATGCACGCATGATGGGAAACATTTTTCTCCCACTATACGAATGTACAGTTGGTTAGACCCACACATGGAATACTTGTGTACAGTTATTGGGGCACCAGTGCACAGGAAAGGACACTTGTAGAGCTGGGGAATGCAGGTACAAAGGCGGGGCAACAAAAATAATTATAAAGGGTCTGGGTGGGATCTCAGTACCAGAAAGATTTCAGCAAGAGTTTGGGTTATTTAGTTTAGAGAAAAAGACGCTTCCGGGGGGACTAATAAATGTGTTTAAATTATTAAGGGCCAATACTAGAGATCCGTCTGTAAAGATTATATTTTTAATTACCCAGGACTGTATCTTGAGACAACGGGGGCATTCTACTAACGTCTGGAGGAAAGAAAAAGTTTCTACAGAAACATAAAAGGGATAACTTTCTCTGTTAGTGCGGTGAGGGACTGTGGGAAATCTCTGCCAGAGGAAGATTTGTTAATGGTGAATCCATTAACAGAGTTCAAGACAGGGCACTTGGAATGCATTTCTGCGGCGTGATATAAATAGTTATAGTGACTTAGGATTCGTAAGAAAGGTCTGGATACATTTCTAGATGTAATATAACAAGTTATATGAGTAGGATTATGGACGAGGGGTCGTTGATAAAGGGATTTATTCCGATTGGCCTGCATTGGACCTGTCGCAGGAAGGAATTATTTTCCCTATACATGAGGTCATATTGGCTCCTACGCCTTCTTTGGGGGTTTTTGCCTTCCTACTGGATACAACACTTTTAACACTGTTAGCAAAACTTTAATAACTTGGGCTTGAACTGATGGTAGTATGTCTTTTTCGGCCTGACAAACTATGTTTTGAAACTAATGTATAGCATTGTGCTATCAGGCAACCCTATACCCCATTACCTTAAAGGAGAATCTGCGATTTTTAACTACAAAAGGCAGTTACTGTGTGTAGCACAAAACAGAGGTAAGGAGGGTCTGAGTTTAGAAATAAACAGTTCAGACTGACAGAAAGGGACAGACAGATAGTTAGATCAAAATATTGTTGGGACAATTGTTATATACCACGACTCTCCACCGTACGCAATGTTATAGACATGCTGATCTGTCTGCTCATGTGATTGAAATTAGATTCCAACCAAGATATCATAACATTTTTCACTGTAAACATTAGTAAAGTGCACTTAGTGATTGGTGGTCTATAGCGCCTCTCCGTTCAGTACATTGCACGGTAATTAACATGCTCTTCTGTACTGCTCTTTACATATGTCAGGATGAATGGCTTCTTTGAGCACTAGGTCAGGGCCCCATTTTCTTCTTTTCTAGAACATTGTGTATAAAACACATGATCTAAAGAAGCTCACGCCCTTAACCTAGAAAGTGATTCCAGTTCTCAGCTGCTCTTTCTGACGATGTATGTAAGGACACGCTCTATCTGTATTCATTTTTTGCTTCTTTTACTTTAATCTCCATTGTGCATTATGTCGGGTGATTCTGGGGCTTCAGAACTAATTACCAGTTTTCCACAGAGTTATAGTTTCGACATACAATGGTTGTCCAAATACTGTATAGCTGTACACAATTTTTTGATATATTGTGTTGTTAAAAACTTGTTTATTATCCTTTATAAGGCTCCGAACCGTCACTGCCAGGAAATGCCACATAATATGCGAGTAATCAGAAGGGTAACTCTACAGTTATAATTTAATTTATTTAGTTTAATAAAGTAAACTGCTAAATTTAATGATATTTCATTATATACAACATTCATAAATTCATACATTTTGATAATTCCCTTTAACGGCGAGATTAACTAAAGTGCTATTTTGGCAGGGAGAGAAAGCCAACGGCTTATACATGTATTCACCCATAAAATACAGCTAGATTTCATTACAGAATGTTGTGTAGACAGTTTCATATAACATAACTGTGTTTTTGTGTTATCTTGTGTTTTACCATAAATATTAAGATATTATATTATCACTACCCTCATTCAGTTTTCTAACCTAGACAACCCTTTACTGTAACTCACTTGTAAATCAAGGATAATACAATATATCACAGTGATTTGTACCAAATGATAAACTCAGTTTTGCTACATCTAAAGGTCAGTATACAGACAATTGTGTCACATTATTATAACCGCTTCTTACTTTCAATGTCAGTAGCAAGTATACCCATCAGGCCAACTCATGCTAAGTGATTTCCTTCATGAAGGCACTTGGCATGAGCTGGCTTGATGGGTATATGAGTTGTGTCCCTTGCTGCTGACATGAGTAAAAACGGGCGATTTATCAGACTTCCAAACAGGGATGATTTTTGGCTTTTGGGCCAAGGATGAAGGTATTTCTGTGCCGATCGTGAACCATTTTCATGTTGCTGTGGTGAAAGTGTATAGTGAATGCACATTTTCTGCTTCAGTGAACACATGACTGTTAGGCTATGTTCACACGGCTTAACTGCGGGGCGTAATTACGTCCCGCAGTTAAGCCGTGTGGCCGGGGGCGGGAGCGGGGGAGTGAGCAGGGGGCTGGCACCTCGCCGGCCCATTGACTTGTATTACCAGCGGCGCGTATACGCCGCTGGTAATTCACATGTCAATTATCTCCCCCCGCGGCGTATTCGCCGAGCAGGGAGAGGAGACGTAATCCATAGTTCTCAATGAGTACTGTGGATTACCGTAATGACTGGGACGTATTCCAGCCGTAATTTGCGCACTCCGGCGCGTAATTACGGACTGAAATACGTCCCATTTTAAGCCGTGTGAACATGGCGTTAGGGTATGTTTACACAGCATAAATTCGTTGCGCATTTCGCTGCATATTGGCGCTTAATACGTGGCGAGATGCGCCACAATTACGGTAATCCATAGCTATCATAGAGAATTATGGATTACGCCTCGTCCCCCCGCGCGTACAATGCGATCGTATTGCACATGCGGGGAGATAAGTCACATGTCAATAACTTGCGGCGATTACATGCCGCAAGTAATGCATGCCTACGGGGCCGGTGACCTGCCACCCCCTCGGGCTTTGGGAGTATGCGCTGATCAGCACGACTCCCAAAGCACCCGGCGTATTGCGGCGCGTACTGTACGCGCCGCAATTACGCTATGTGAACATAAGCTCAGAGTGTAAGAAACATCAAAAAATTAACAGTGTGCAATCATTAAAGGAACAACACAAGCTGGTGGTGGCAGCATTATGGTCTGGGGAATGATGTATAGGTTGAATGTTTCTGTAGAAGTCTATGGATCTATTGTATGAAAAAAAAATATTCCTTTGGCATATGTTTGGACAATCTTTCCTTTATACGTTTCCTTTTTTTTTAGTCCACCTGTAGCTGTTGCAAGGTACAGTAGCATCGCAAAATTCATCAAAAACGTCATATATGATCTAACAGCATAAATGCTAAATAAACACTAAAGGTGAAATGTATGAACCTGGCGCCGACTCGCCAGTTCTACCTCTGTAGATCCGACAGTATGTATGAAAGTGTCACATAGCACTTTATAAATGTGTCCTACGCCAAAAGAAGTCTCACTTTGAAACTGGTATAGATTTGTATGACAGTTTCATTCCGAAGTTTGGCACATTTTTGCCGCACCGTTCAATTTTGCGTGACACGCCCCCGCATCACTGGCATATTCAGTCATGCCTGGTTTCGGTATACAATGGTTCATACATCTATAGAACAGGGCCATGAAGGTTTGTTTAACACAAAGCATGTAAAAATAATTGTGCAGCCCGGTTCATATATTTTGCCCTAAAACTTCCAAATTTCCTTAAAATATCTAAAGAGGTTTCCAGGTACAAATATGTTTTGCCACTGTAACTGCTTATACATGAATGCTCCATCAGTCACATGAGCTTTTTTGCTGTTTTCAGAGATTATTGAAGTGGGCAGGTCACTGGGAACCTTCTTCTCCCAACCCTTCTTCTCCATCCATGCTGCCCAAAACAACGTACCTCTTCTCCTCTCTAACCATGTAAGCCAACTTGAATCTCTCCCTCTCTTCTCCATAGATGATGATGTATTGAGGTCCCATGCTGTTTTGATATCCTAATCACCCAACCCAATTACTGTCACGGATGTCCCTGCGACCCTCGCCCCGTGTCGGGTCGCAGGCACGCTCGTTCCCCTGCCTGTCCCACGAATTACTTACCCGACCACGCTCCAGCTGGCAGTGTTAAATTTAATGGGCCAGTGCACCGGTAATTGGCTATTGCTGGTCGCTGCCCCTATTTAAGCCTGCCTCTTCCTAGTGACCTCGCCAGATCTTTAGTGCCCTTAGCCTATTGAGAAAACGTTCCTAAGCCTTGTTCTGATTACCGTGTACCGAACCGTTTGCCTCCGTCCTACGACCATGAATCTTGCCACCTGCCCTGACCTTCTGCCTGTCCACGACTTCGAACCTTAGCCGCCTGTCCTGACTTTCTGCCTGTCCCCGACTACGAGCCTGCCTACTGATTTTGTACCACGCTTCACCTCGGCTGCCACCGCAAGCAAGTCACCTCAGGGGTAGCGACCTGGTAGATTCCCGCCGCAGCAAGTCCATCCCGCTTTGCGGCGGGCTTTGGTGAAAACTGGGACCTACTTAGATTCCGCTCCCTGGTGTGGCTTACACCATCGCTTGCGGTGGTCCAGTGGATCCACTATCTCCGACCGTGACAATTACATGAGAACGAAGTGGTCATTACCCCAGACTAATCATGATCTGTTGACACTGATGTGATCGTTCTATTGTTTTAGTCCCTGCTCAAATTATATTTCCACATGTAACAGTCTATAGTATGAAAGGTCTGGGGATGAAAGACCAGTAGGCAGCAAATAGTTCATATCCACTGCTAAGTGCAGTGTTTGCTCGATACTCATTAGCTTTTCATGGAATTTTAACATGGATTAAATAAACTTGTAGATTATGGCCGACATGTCAATAAAGAGGCGTCTCCACGTCAGTTTTAAGACACATTAAATGTGTGTATAATGCACCTGAATGAAAGAACATGTCAAAAATCTGGCATCTTTTATACCTTGCATAGCATATTTGAAGCATCTAATTTAGGCGCATAGCAAAAAAAGGAGCATAGCATATTTGATGCGCCTACTTTAGGCACATTTAAAAGTGTCGTGTCTGGTGTAAAATGCGCCTAGTTTTGGTGTATGACAGTTCATTTATATAGAGAATAGGGCGTCAACAGTTTTTGGGCGCAAACTACACCAAAGAAACGGTGCAGCCCTAATGTGACATGTCACCCCCTTTATTTTTGGTGCTGGATCACACAGTTCTCTGATTATTCTACTGACGTGAGCATGGGACTGTAGCTGAAACGTTACATATCCAAATGGCTGAAACAGTACATATGACTCATGGACTAATGGACTGACTGATAACTATTCAAGTTTATGCCAGTTACAGTGGCTAATACCCGATTGTAACTAGAAAACATCATCCTAATAGAACCAAATGTGTTGTCCAAATGGCTCTATTAACCCATGAGGTAGCAGGTCATTTTCTTGTATACTGAAAGACAACCATATTCATCCTGACTAACAGAATGAGTATATGACTGCAAAAAAAGGCATCAAAACAATCCTAAAATTAAAGAATACTATAGTAAGTAAAATCGCATATATAAAGCGATATAGTCCAGGCTCAGACTGGCCCACAGGGGAACAGCGGAAATCACAGGTGGGCCCCTGAGAATGGCAGACCCAAAGTTTCTTTTAAATGGTGGATACATGCTTGGGATAGGCAGAAAAGCAGAGAGAAAGAGGCAAAAAAACAAGAAGCAGAGTATAAGAGACATATACAGTAGTGATAGGGTATGCCCCCAGATTCAACTCTACAGGTGGGCCCCAGAATGAAATTCAACTGGTGGGCCTTAGGCAACCCAGTCCGATACTGATATAGTCATATACCGTCCCAGCCACTGGTGTTGAGTATCCTTTATAGAAACCACTATCCTATTATATAAATTGCAATGATTGATTCGCAGCAATTAAACTTCACTAAATACAGAATTTAAAATCAGTTAATGTTACAAGTTATATTCAGATTCTCTTGTATCCTGGAAATGTATCAGTCAATTTCCTGTGAAGTACACTGCTTATAAATAGCCTTATTCAGGATGTGCAGAGTAGAGTCAGGTTTCCTAATATCATGCTCTAATTTCCTTGTGCTGTTTCCTAAATGTGTGCTTTAAATGGTGGGGCCTTTTAACTTTGCCTGGCACCCTTAAATTTTTCCCCTTTTTCTCCTTACCTAGTGATTATTCGAAACCTATTGGGGGGGCCTGATTTAACAAAATGGTGAAATTGTATTCTTTTAATTTTTTGTGGTAGGGGGGGAAAAAAAAGACTTAGAAGTTTTCTTTTGTTTTTTATAAATCAGGTCCTGTAGGTTTTAGTAGAAAAGTTAAACGTAAAAAAAAAAATTTGTTAGGGGTTTAGTCAGTTTTTTAAGGGGAAAGTTATATCAAGTTAAAACGGCCCCCAACAGGGAAAAAGCCTGAAAGAGCTGTCTGCAAGTTAAAGGGCCTTCCCAAAGAACCTGTGCCATTTATTTCTGTTAAATAAAACCCCTCCAGCTATACCATATGCACAGATTTGATGCTTTATTTCCTATAACTATAAAGTAACGCGCGGCCCGGGCCCTCCCCCTCCAAGGGGGGGGCCGACATGACCCGGCCACTACCCGGGCCCGAAGCGCGTTGGGGAGCGGGGAGGGGGGGGGGAAAAAAGGCGGCGTGCGGGGGGAGCTTTTAAACTCCGCCCCCCCCTAGGTAGGCCGGGCTTGGGCCGTGGGGAACAGTCCCGCCCACCGGGCCTCATGGTGATTGGTCTTCAGGGTTTGGGGAAGTTTTCTATGTCAGGGGTAGTTTGTGGGCGGCTGAGGTTTTGAGTTGGGATGAAAAAAATTGGGGAGGGTCCTTCGGGATAGGATTCCCAGTGTTTGGGTTAAAGGGATGGGCCCGGGGAAGGTGGGCTTTTTCAGGGTGATAACCCTGAAGAGCAAAAAGACTGACCATAGAGTATGGGGTTTTTGGGCCCCTGAGCCCCTGGGTACGGGGGGGCAAGGGGGGTTTTCCCTTAGGGATTTTGGTCACCAGGTCGATGTTAGCTCCAAGGAAACCTCGCCCCATTGAGGATATTTTTTTGGCATTTTTTTCTTTGACGTTTGGTTTTTTAAACGATTCGATGTAGGGTGGGGGAAGAAATTTTTTTGTTGTATGGGTTGTACATATTTGCTATATATGTGTATATCATTGGAGAGTTATTATATATATTATATACTTTTTATAATTTTTATTTTTTATTTTTATTTATTTTTGTTTTTTGTTAAAGAAAGGCTGCTGTGGCCTTTCAAAACCAGTTTGGGGGTTTGGTGTCTTTAGGGGTAGGTCACAGGAAGCAATTCTTGGGGGGGGGAAAAGGGGTCTGTGGGTTAAAGGGGAGTCTGGGGGGGATAGGGAAGTATCTCAGCGTGCCCCGGGTATGGGAAATTCGATGGTAGGTTTCTTTCAGTATCAGTGGGGTTTCCCGCTAGTAGGTAGATAGATAGAAAGCCGTAGAAGGGAGCCGTGATATCCCAGTACAAAGCTTGTTTTTTTTTAGTTCTGTACATCTGTACATACAGTAGGGTCACAAAAATAATATCCCTCACATTTTTTGCAAAATTTTTTAAAATGCTGGCTGTGGAAAGCTAAGTTCATTGAGGGAACATAAATACCAAAAGTTTTTACTGTGACTACTAAAGCAGAGCTGAACCCCTTTTTTGGGAAACCCGGGGGCCGCAGGGCAATTTTCCCCCAACATGATAACGACCCCAACACACCCCCAAAGATGCCCACTCCTTGCTAAAAAAAATAATGATAAAGGTGGGACTGGCCAAAACAGTCCCAGCCTAAATATTCCCCTTGTGGGGCATCCTGAAAGGGAAGGTGGAGGGCGAAAAGGTCTCAAAATCTCCAATCGGGTGATATCGTTAAGGAGGACAAAAAAATTTTCCAGGGGCTGAAACCCTGTAAAGCTCAGGGAAGGGTTTAAAAGGCAGTGCGGAAATAAATTGTGGCCACACAAAATATTGACACTTTGGGCAAAATTTTGTCCATTTTTCATTTGGGGGTGCACTGTTTTTTTTGCCCAGGGGTTAGACATTGATGGTTGTATGTTGTTTTTTTTGAGAGCACACCAAATTTACACTGTTATACAAGTGAAACACTGAAAATTTTACTTTGTGTAAAAAGTGTCAAACGTTCAGTGCGTTGTCCCATGAAAAGTATAAAGAAAAATGTCAAAAATGAAGGAGTGTACGTACATACATAGGAAAATTTGGAAACAGAAAAAGAAAATAAATACATTGGAAATAGAAAACCCCAAGGAAGAATCTTTGGGAAATAGGGTTAGGTTATGTTTAATTTTAAGTCCATAAATGGGGGCATATAAAAGAGAAGGAGCAAAAAGGGGCACAATAAAAGAAAGAGGGGTACAAAAAGGGAACTCTAAACAAAGGGGGGCTTAATCAGGAGAAGAGGCCACTTCTGGGACACTTTTAGAGAAAATGAGTTAGGAGAACACTAAAAGAAGGGACACTATTAAAAAAAGAAAAACTGCTAAGAAAGGGGTACAGGGGAGTTTTAATATTAAGTGGGTAACATGAGAGACATGTTACAAAAAAAGGGGCACGGGGGTTATTTTAAAAAAACCTGGGGGCTCAAAAGAGGAGAAGGGGCCCCCAAGGGGAATATTTACTGAAAGTGGGTAAAGGGGGGGAATTATTACTAAGTGGGGTGAAAATAATTGTCATTTACTAGGACTAACAAGGGCATTATTCTGAAACAAAAAAGATAAATGGGCACTATTATTGGGGAGAAAAAGGGAACAATTTTACTGTTTCAAGGGGGACAAATTAGGAGAGGACCACTTTGCTATTGAGCATGTTCTGTGTAAATTTTGAAATCTCAAGCACTAAAAAGGGGGATTTTGTGTAAAGGTTGGGAGAGTCTTAAAGAAAGTTGGAAACCTAAATGCTGTGTGGTAATTTTTTCAAAAATTTAAATTTCTTGGCTGGAAAAAGTCATTTGATGTTCGACAAAATGGGAAGAAGAGGAAAGTAAGAGACACCAAGAGAAGAGTACTTTTTAAGCTCTGATGAAATATTTATTTTGCCTCTGTGGTTTGGGCGTGCTTTATTACGTTGTGTGATAGCAACCCGATGTGGGATGACCATATTGGTCACTGTCCCGGGGTATTATTTGGTTTTTGTTTGTATAACAGAGACATACATTTCTAATGATTGTAAAAAACAACTTTTGCCCCCGTCCGACCTGGGCTTGCAATAGACAGGGGCTAGAGAGCCCTAAGTAGCTTCAACAGTATTGACAGAAAGAATGAGGAAACACTAACCTGCTTGGTTGGTGGGATGCTGACTGCGCAAAGTTCTTGCCGGTATGCTCGGGCAGAAACCCCATTACGGACTCAATTTCAAAAAATGTGTTTTAAAGTGCAAGTAAATCCAGATGGTCACATTGGTTGGTTAAACCAATCTGTCGCGGAATAAACCTCAAATTTTCCTTTGCAAGATCACAAAAAATTCGAGTTTCCCCCCAATTTCTTGCAGACTACATTGGGAAAGTGAGATTTTTCGTCCCCCCCTGTCCAGCGGCCGTCCCTCCAATATAAGATGTTTCTTAATGTTAGAAATAAGGTTTTCTTGGGGCAAGGGGGGGTCCTATGAAAAATAAAAATTGAAAATGGAAAAGGCAAAAGAAACATAGACATTTTTTACATTCCTACCTAACCCCAACCCTGAAAAGACATATGAAAGCCCAAAAAAGCAATTTTTAGCCTTTTCCTGGAAAATTTAGAATTTTGGATGTTCTTTTTAAATA
>JAODAL010013891.1:0-89477 GCA_025379985.1 Phyllomedusa bahiana
AGGGGAAAAGAAGGCTTCGGGGGACAAAATAAAATATGTTTAAAATACATAAAAAGGTCAATATAAAATTTTCTCCCAAGATTTATTTTACACAGGGCTGTATTGAAAAAGGGGGGCATCCTTTACGTCTTGAGGAACCAAATTTTACATAAACTAGAAAGGTTCACGTAAAGCATGAGTATGGAATTTTGCCAGGGGACTTGTCGTGGTAAATTAAATAACCCGAGTTAAAAAAGGGTTTGGAGATTTTGGGCGTAATAATTAAAAAGTTTGTACTAATTCAGGAGAGGGGTCATTGACCAGGATTTTTTGTTTGCCAGATTGGAGTCGGGGGGAAGGAATTTTTCCCTAAAATGAGACAATTGGTTTCCCTAGGGGGGTTTTTTCCCTTCCTCTGGTAACACCTTAGAAAACAAGTGAACTAGTGGTGATTGTCTTTTTTTACCCTTTTACAAACTAAAAATATGAACTTTAAAAGGACAAATTTTTCTACTTTTTTCCACAAATAAAAAAGGTTTGTAGGGAAAAAAAATGTAGTCCCAACCTAAAGTTTAAATGTGTCACAAGAAAATTCTGATCCTGGATAGGTAAAAGGTATCAAAAATTTATTCCCTACAAAAAGTGATACAGTAAAATTTAAAAAAAATGAGTCTTTCCCCCAAATTGTCAAAACTTCTGCTCTTTTGGGCAGTTAAGAAAATTTTTTTTGGTTCTGATAAAAAATTGAAGATTTGTACTTCCCTCCGGGATCCTCTCTTCATTCCAGACTGGCGTTATCCCCATTGAAGCAGTGAGCGGTTATCATTCACGTGACAGGTGCAGTTAGTTACAGTGGGTATGGAAAGTATTCAGACCCTCTTAAATTTTTCACTCTTTCTTTCAGAAAGATGGGGCGCAAGCCCGTTATGGAATGGGCTTGTCTAGGTTTTTGTTATGGGAGCATGGTAGCAGTTTAGCACATATGTTTGGTGTGCGTGCGGAGAGCGGAAGGGGGGGTGGGCTTTTTGGGATTCTTGATGGCTAATTGGTGACACCGAAATGGGGGGTGTACTAAAATGTATAAAAAGGGAAATGAGCTTAGCCATGTGATCGACCCCTTTGCCCCCGATGAGCCAGGTTACTGGGCCAAAAATGCGGGGAGGGCAAAAATGACGTTTTAAAATTTGTTTCTCACTTGTCTACAAGTTCACCCGTGAGGGGTGTCCAAGGGGGCCCTTTTTGTTCTGTGTTTTATGAGATTGGGGCGACTGCCCAAGTAGTGGCTTGGGTCCTTACGGAGCTTGTAAATTTGCTTGGATATAAGATCCCCTTTAATGGTGGGGCTTCACCAGTTTAAAAATTGAAAAAAGGGTTATTTCCCTTTTTTAGAAGCAAAAAGGGTTTTAATTTGGGGTAGAAATCAGGGTTTTTTAAAAAAATGGTATAGGGTTAAATTTATATAAAAAAAGTTACCTTTTGTGTTTAAAGTGAGAATGATAGGTTTTAATTTTGCCTAGGCAAAAAGTAATATAGTGATAAAAAAGTCCTCTCTGTTCTTTGCAGCCCCAATTTTTATGTGAAAAGATTGGGAAAGGCACTTTTTGGGCAAGGTTACAAAAAAATTTCGCAGCACTCAAATTGATCAGAAACAGTGGCCATAACCCTAAAATGGAAAAAGTTGGGGAAAACCAAAAAACTTTTCCCTCGCCTGGGTCTACCCCAACAAACAAATCGGGGAGAAGACCCTTTGGGTGGAAGAGGTAAAAAAAGAACCCCAAGATTAGGCGGCTGGTTTGGAGCAGAGGGGGGTGGGAGAAGTTCTAAAAAGTCAACTATCATGCAGCCCCCCCGGGGGGGTTTTCTTTCCCCACGAAGGCCTCCCAGTGCAAGACATCTGAAAGTGCTACGTTTTTCCAAAAAACACATGAAGGACTCCCGACATGAAAAAATAAGATCTCTGGTTGATGAGATGAGATTGAACTTTTTTGTTTTTAATTGTAAGGGTTTGGGGGAAAAAAAACCAGGCAGGGTCAACTTGTCCAATACTTTCCCAAAGTAAAACTGGTGGGGGCCCAGCTTGTAGGGGGTGTTTTAGCTGCAGGGACGGATGACTGGTTTCAATTGAAGGAAAGTAAAGCGGGGCCAATCAGAGTATGCTGGATGAAAACCCCTTCCAGGTGCTTAACCCCGTTGGCCGAAGGGTTTTTTTTTCCACAAGACTGACCCCAAGTACAAGCTAAAATAACAAGGGGAGTGGTTTGAACAACTCTGTAATTCTTGCTGGGACAGCCCCGGTCTGACTAAACCCAAATTTATAGCCCGGGGGAAAACTAAAATGGTGTCCCCCGGTTCCCCCCATCCAACCTGAGGGGCAGAAGGGATCTCAAGGAAGAATGGCAGAGGATCCCCCCAGGTTGAAAAACTTCTACCAAAACTGAGCAAAAGGGTCAATATTTGACCCTGATATTCAGTTTTTGTTGTTTTCAATTTTCAAAAATGTCTAATTTCTGTTTTATCCCTTTAAGATGGGGTGCAGAGTGTACATTAACAGCAAAAAAAAAAACTTTTTTGGATCTTTACCAAAAAGGCTGCAATGAAACAAAAAAGTGAAAAATTTAAAGGGGTCTGATTACTTTCCGTACCAACTGTACAGGCCAGAGCAGTCATGTGCACATAAAATTGTGACATGTGATTGGCTGCATCTGTTATTTGAACAAAGAATGGTCCAATGCTACAACTGGGATGTATGGACTGGCAGCTGGGATGAAAAAGGATCGGGAGGGAAATTAGTCTTATCTTTATTTTTTATCATGCCCGACGCCCCAAAAACTTTCTTTAATGCCCAAACACGCTTTAATTTGGTTTTAAATGTTAATAGTAAAAGCTGTCTTTTGGTCAAAAGCAACCAATTAGAGCTCAGCTTTCAGTTTTTCCGAACAGTTTAAGAAATGAGGGTGAGTTGATTGGTTTTACTAGCGCCTTTGTAGACAGTTTTGATTAATGAGGTCCATTGAATGCTTTCCCAACTGACACTAAAATTAATATATCCCCATACAAAAGGCATAATTGAAATATTCTGGGCCCCAATGCAAAATTTATAAAAGGGTCACGACTTCCGTCTCATGTGTCAAAGGGCTCCAGAGCTTGGTAGCGATTGATACCTCTGCAACCCCTATAGCTATGTCTCTACCCCAAACTCTGCTTTACAAAAAAAGAAAATGTCACATTACATGATATATGCATAAATCAAGAATTATTACAAAAAATATATTGCAATAAAGCAAGTAAATGATGATTTTAATTTCAAAACATAAGTAAATGCAAAGAAAAAGGTTTTAAATTTCTTTTCTATGATATATAATGTCAGCTGATAAATATGGTCAAAGTAAACTCATAACATTGGCTTTGGTCCCCAAAACATTTAAGAGCCTCAGGTAGAGGCAGGAGCTCAAGGAAGCCGCTCTGCTTGACTACAGGGATGTGGTGGCTGGGGAGGTGGGTTAGACGGGAATCAGTTGTAAATGGGGAGGTAGAGCTGAGTGTGAAAGGGAGGGGCAACTCTCCCCCTCCCTTCAACACACATTCACAGTTTATGTTGGTGCCTCCTGGCTGTCAGATTTCTTTACTCAACAGCATTTGGGTCAAGAGCTTCTTCCCAATCTTCCATTTCCATTTCTGTCATGTTCTTTCATTCAATTTGCTTTGTTACAAACTCCAAGCTGAGAGATACAAATAGCATGGGATCGTCGATAAGTTGGTAGATACTGCTGGGCGTCCACTTGTAAATATTTATTGCTGCTGGAGGGATTTGAGCTAATTATTTAAAGTTTGAATACAATTTGGTACACAACTAGAAATTAGCTCATAACTAGTGTTGAGCGAAAATTATCGGAAAGGTTGAAATTGGCACAGTTTTTTGTTGATCGAAAATTTTTAGTTCCATGCGTTAACTTAGGTTAAATCTGTTCATAAGCTATTAAGATCGCGCATTTTCGGCGCTTCTGTTCATTTTGGCGGCTGAAATCAGCTTCCTGAATAGAGCAGGGTGAGATGTGGGGGCGACGTCATGGACTGGGATGTGTATGGTTGTATTGGCTGGGAAAAAAATACATGGACCTCGTTTGAATAGACAGCCGTTTTCCTTGTTCAGCTCAGAGTCTTCAGGTCTCAGAGCAGAAGGGACAGTGCGGCTTGTTGGTCCAAACAGCTCAGCGAAAATGTTTCTTATTTCTTCACAGAGAACCTCTACTTTTAGCTGTAATCCTTACAATTTAGTTAGATTAGAGATTGGAAGATTTTATGTAGTGGTAGAGAATTTAAAGGAGCATTTACCGCTTGTAAAGTCCGGTGGTGAGAGGGGGGGGGGCGGGGCGACCACAGACAAGCTCTATTAAAGTTTCTGGATACAGTTCACAAGACAATAGCTTTATTATGAAACAGTTTCTATTGAAATATTTTCCTGGTTATTGGGCAGCCTGAACTAATAGGGATTCAAATCTTTCTAGTAACTGCAGGTCTCTTTTGTTAGATGCTAAACTCTCACTTTTATTATCAGTTACTATTTCAGATAGGTGTGCATTTTCACTTTTGCCCTTTACACCTTTGTTGATATATCCCCTTGCACTTAAATTTGAATCAGCAATTTTATAGTCACCACAGGTGATTGAAGGTGCCAAAATTATCTTGTATTATACGATTACATAAGGATTTGTGTTTTTGATTTGCGCTTACAGCTTTTTTCATGAGGCAGCTTGAACTTAAATCTGAATCCAGCAATTTTATAGTCTCCTACAGTAGTGAATGTTAGTGCCTAAAATACATTGTATTATCGAATTTTCATTTCAGATAAGTGTGTTTTTTCACTTATGGCGCAGGCAGCTTTGTTGATTGATCTATTTGCAGTTAATTTGAATAAAGCAATTTTGTAGGTCACCACAGGTGATTTGATACGGTGGCCAAAAAAAACTTTATTATCCGAATACATTTCAGAAACGTGTTTTTCACTTTGGCGCAGGCCAGTTATGTTGATAGTGATAGATCTACCTTTGCAGTTAAATAATTGATACAGCAAATGTTATAGTCACCCAGGTGAATTGACAAGTGCCCAAAATACGCTTTTATTATACGAAACATTTCAGATACGTGTTTTTTCACTTTGGCGCAGGCTGCTTTGTTGATAGATCTACTTTGCAGTTAAAATTTGAATCCCAGCAATTTTTGTGGTACCACAGGTGAATTGATAGTGCCAAAAATACCTTGTATTATCTGAATCATTTCATACGGGTTTTTTTTCACTTTGGCGCAGGCCAGCTTGTTGATAGATCTCCTTTGCAGTTAAATTTGAATACGCATTTTATAGTCACCACAGGGTGAATTGATAGGTGCCAAAAATACGTGTATTATCCCAATACTATTCAGTTACGTGTTTTTAACTTTGGGCAGGCCAGCTTTGTTGAAGTTCTTACTTTGCAGTTAATTTGAATACAGCTATTGTTGCTTTGATTTGAGGGATTTGAGAATAGCAGTGATTTGCCGTCTTTTAATAAGAAACCTTTCAACTCTTCCTACCTATCTCAAATTTTTATATTCTGAACATGGGAGGAAATTCAGGTGGTAATGCTGAGCAAAGAGGGGGGTAGGACATGGAGGTAGAGGTACGAGAGAGGTGCTCCTTCCAGTGTGGCGACAACACGCATGCCAGCGGATCGTCTGTGGATGGGGGACCCAATCAGGCCTGTCATGTGGGTCATGGCCCCTGTGGAATCTCCGTAGACGAACAGCATACCAATCTGTCCTTTAGTGGTTAAATGCAAACTGCATCAGCAGTATTACCTCTCGTCTCCAGTCGACGGCCACAAATGCGTTCTTCAGCATCACCAGCAATCGTCAACATGAAGCAGCCCAAATGTCAACTCGTGTACCCCCACTGGGATATCCATTTTTCTGAAGCATTTTTGATGGAAAAATGGCGGTGGGGGTCAGAGGCATGTTAAAAGATCAGGAGGCCAAAGGGATGATTATCTCTGCTTGACGACAGTTTGTTGCCATCAGAGAGGGACAGGCAGGCGTGTCAATCGGCAAAAATCCGGGCAGTGGCCAAGCCTTGCAGCCCCTTTGCTTTGTAGCGCAGCTCCTGGTTTGAGAATGTCAGGACGACCAAGTCCTGTGTTGATGATGATGATGACGACATTGCGGGATCAAACGACCGGTGGTCTTTTTTCAGCAGAATTGTCTTGCCGGAGTGCTTCAACATGGACGAGGAGGAAGACGATGGGGTAGTGTCAGTACGGGTTCCCGCTGCTCAAAAAGGGAGGAGGTCTGTGGTCGCAGAAGTCCCGCTGATATGATTGAGCCTCCGGTCAGCCGCAAACCCGCTCCTGATTATAGCGTCAAAAAGGTCCAGGACCTCTCAAAGCCTGGGCCTTCTTTGACCAAAGCCTCTGATTCACCCAGCGAGGTTTCATATGGCCTATGCCATAACGCATATAAGTAGAGGCAAGAACTTAGGTGGTTACCTACACAACATGCTAGTCACATGCAGTGAATGCATGAGTTGAAAATGGGGAAGCACACTTGGCCAAAAAAGGCCAAGACTGACGCCGGGCCGCCAACCACTGTCACATACTCTGGTCTCTGCCTCCATCCTTCCCTCGCCACACCAAAGCGTTCCTCTGCTGCCCATGTCTCTCAGAGTCATGATCATGGATAGAGCCTCACTTCAGCCCCACGTCGCCGGGAGTACACCTAGACCACCAGAGACCATCTACCCTTCTCATTCGCCAGTTTGACGACTGCATGTCGTCAGTGGCCTGTCTAGCAGCCAGCCTTTGTTCTTTCCAGGTTTGGGGCAGAAGTACAACTTTACCCCAAAACAATCCCAAAAGCCAAAAGCCTGAATGTCGGCATTGCAGGCTTTTGGCCTTGAATGTTGCCTTTCGTTGGTGGACACAGATGGGTTACGCCAATCATGCCCTTGCCTGCCCCCAAATACAGATGCCGAGACAGCATTTCTTTGCCAGAAAAGCCGTCCTGCCCATGGCCAGCCAGCTGGTGCATCTATAATTTCAGCGCGTTTTCTGCATCTGTGGCCTGATAAAGCCATCTGACCACCGACACATGGATAGTAAAGCACGGCAAGGGGGGGGGGGGCTCAGGCTATATCTTGTGAAAGCTCACTGGGTGAGGTGGGTGATGTCTATGGGGGTGACGGGTGGTCTCAGGCTCATGGCTCGCTCTTCAAATAACCGCAAGATGGGCAGGGTTCTTGTCCCACCAAGGTCTTTGGTGGCTATCCGTGCCAGTGGAAATCAGGCCGGGTTTGAATATTAATCTGTCTTGAGAGACCGTCCACACACGGTTGGAGCTGTGGACGGCTTCTCCGCAACGAGACCGAAGCGCTGGACTGGGTGCCAAGTACTTTGTGCCAGGCAAGGTGGTGTGCGATAACGGGCGAAATCTGTGTGCTGCCATAAAGATCGGTAGATGCGAGCACATCCCTAGCTGGCACATGTCATGAACACTAGTCGTCAGAAATTTTCTTAAGAGCTACCCGGGTCTGGACTGCCTGTGAGGAAGGTCGAAGTCTAATGTTCGCCACTTCCGCCGTTGACCCCTGTTGGTCTCGCCTGGCTGCGTGCAGCGTCAGCTCGGCACCTCCGTCAACCGTTCTATTGTGGATGTGGCAAAACACGCTGGAATTCCACCTCCACTGCTCCAGCGATTGTGGCAGAGCGGGCCATGCCGAGTTAGCAGTACGAAGTGACACATGGCTGACAAGGCAGCGGTGCGGACCTCGGGTGTGTTGAGCCAACGAGAGTGGAGGCAGGTGAAAGAGCTCTAGCACCATCCTTGGGCCTGTTTTGAAGAAGCCTCAAAATGGTCAGTGCGGACAATGCCATTGTCCGCCATGAGCATTGTGGTGATCTTAGTTCTGTTCCATTTGGACATCTGAAACAACAGGTGCCGCCACGAGACGGGAGTGTGGAGGAGGACACAGAGCGGGAGAGGAGCCCTTCACTGTCAAATCCACAGGCGACAGGCAGTTTCACATTTTCATCGGTCTTCATTAGGCAGTGGATCGGGGTTCCAGAGCTAGTGCAAGGTGGAGATCAGCTCTCAGGGTGCTATCATCTCTAGGCAAGTCAGGGCTGTGCTTGTAGCTGTGCCGAGGCAGTGGAGGAGGAGTAGAGTGGAGGTGATTCCTAGACACGAGTTACCGAGTCCCTGCTGAATGAGGTTGGCGTGAATTTGAGTCGGAGAGGAAGATGAGGAGATCAGTTTGCTAGTGCCCCTGACCCATGTAGGCTGGGAAATCAGGCGCCATCTCTCACATGAAGGAGGGTTGGATGTCATTTCCTCATTGATCCTCACATTAAGGCATCAAAATGAACAACAGATATGCGGTGGACCCTCCTGGGATACCCCGGTACAAACAAAACTCAGCCACTTTCCATTCAACCCACCAAAAGAAGAGTAAAATGCGTAAATGGAGACTTGTGATTGATCAACTGGAGAATCTTGTTGCGTTGCTTTCACGTTCCACATAGGTTCTGTGGAATCAATCAGCGACGTGACAGCAGTAAGGTGCCAAGTAGCGTGTTAGAGGCCAAGCAGCAGGCACATGGGCAAGGTCGGCAGAAGCTATTAGGTGACCTCTGGCAATCTTTATTTACCAACCTCACCACAGCATGCAATGCGGGCACACATCAACACACAGAGACCCAGCTTACGATCTGGTGCACGAACTATCTGCGTCTCAACACTGATTGTTTTTGTAGATGAGATCCGGACCCAATTGACTTCTGGGTATTCCCAAAATGGATGAATGGCAATGAGCTCGTCGCACGCCATAGAGGTGTTGTCCCTGCCCAGCAGCCAGCTTATATCTGAGCGGACCTTATCACAGCTGGAGGAGTCATTACAGACAAACGATCGGGCATTCCACAGATAATGTGGATCGTTTGACTTTCATCAAGATGAATCTGGCTATGGATCTCTGATGATTGTCTGTGGGCCACAATTGCCGAGGTCACCGATTAGTTGCAGTCTACTTCACATTCTCTTCAAACAGAAAATGGTCCTATTGAAAACTTTTTTTTAAAATGTTCATTTCTTACTGCTATTTTTTATTCTCTCTATCCAACAGTTCATTATGCGGTTTTGCTGTGAGGAGACTGTAAAAGACAGCAAGGTTTCTTGACAACACGTATTCCATTTTACTTAATTTATCTTTAGAAGTTTTCGCATTGTCAATGGTTTTTGGAGGTCATTGTTGCTGTGTGTGTACAGCTATAATATTGGTCCTTTGGAACAGAAATGTGGCTTCTAAGTGGCAGTTTCTCCCTCACAATTATTAATCAGTGGTGAGAAAGTCTTTTTATAATTTTTTGGTTCATGCTGTTTGAATGCAGCACTCTACAGGTCAATATTATAAAAAATTTTTTGGTTTCTAACAGACATTTGTTCTTACAATTGTACAAAGTGGCTCTAGGGATCAGGCTTTGACTTTTTGGGGGCATTTTGCTTTGATATGCAGCTATACTACAGGTCTATTATTAAAAAAATGTTTGGTTTCTAAAAAAACATTTGTTCTTCACAATTGTCCAAGTGGCTCAAGGGTCATGCTTTGAATTTTTTGGTGGGATTTTGCTTTGAAATGCAGTATTTACTTGTCCTATTATAAAAATAATTGTTGGTTTTAACAGACATCTTTTTCGTCTCAATGTCAAGAGTGGCTTACAAGGGGGGGGGGGATGATGTGCTGTCAAAAATCAGGATAGGTTGGACACTGTTAATGGGCACATATTGCACAAAATGACTTGTTTTTGCAAAGATCTTTACTAGATATCACTCCCTGTAGTTGAGACAACCTTTAATACAATTAAAAAAGAGAAAACAAAGACTGGTGGGATTCATCCTATTTTAAAAATGTGTTTTCAGAATTAAACTACTAAAAAAACTTGCATGTTACAAAATAGCTGGTTAAAAAAATTTCATTGTGACTTGTACAAGGGAGGTACAGGAAAACTTGACCAGATGTAGGTTATTCAGAGGACTTGAGTATGGAGCACGGACAGAGGACAAAGCTACAGAGTCAATTTCCTCCAGCACGGTTGAGTTAAAATAAGAAAAAGAATGCATGAAAATGGGAACTGGGTGAACAGGAGGTTAACCACCAGTATTTCCAAGTGGAGCTCAATTGTCCGCACTATAGGAGGGGCAAAGTGCTAACCAGGACAGGGTCTGTATATGGTCCAGTGAAACTATAATGGTGGTTGTGTGAGGCGGGGGAGGCCTGTGTGTGATGAGGCTGGGGTGAGGACCTGGGTGTGTATATGAGGTGGGGGAGGCCTGTGTGTGAGTGAGGCTGGGGAGGGCCTGTGTGTGTGTGTGAGGCTGTGGGAGTCCTCTGTGTGTGTGAGGCTGAGGGAGGCATGTGAGGCTGGGGGAGGCCTGTGTGTGTGAGGCTGGGGGGAGGCTGTGTGTGTGTGTGAGGCTGGGGGAGGCCTGTGTGAGGCTGGGGGAGGCGTGTGAGGCTGGGGGAGGCCTGTGTGTGTGTGAGGCTGGGGAGATGCTGTGGTGCGATGTTGAGGCATGAGGGAGGTCTGTAGTGTGTGAGGCTGGGGGAGGCCTGTGTGTGTGTGAGGCTGTGGGAGGCCTGTGTGCGTGTGAGGCTGGGGGAGGCCTGTGGCGTGTGAGGCTGTGGGAGGCCTGTGTGCGTGTGAGGCTGGGGGAGGCCTGTGTGTGTGTGAGGCTGGGGGAGGCCTGTGCGTGTGTGGCTGGGGAGGCTGTGTGCTTGTGAGGCTGTGGGAGGCCTGTGTGAGGCTGGGGGAGGCGTGGGAGGCTGTGGGAGGCCTGTGTGAGGCTGGGGGAGGCCTGTGTGCGTGTGAGGCTGGGGGAGGCCTGCGTGTGAGGCTGGGGGAGGCCTGTGTGAGGCTGGGGGAGGCCTGTCTGAGGCTGGGGGAGGCATGTGAGGAGGGGGGAGGCTGTTCGTGTGAGGCTGGGGGGAGGTGTGTGCGTTTTGTGAGGATGTGGGGGAGACTGCTGTGTGTGTGTTAGGGTGGGGGAGCTGTGTTTGTGAGGTGGGGGAGGCCTGTGTGTGTGTGAGGCTGGGGGAGGCCTGTGTGCGTGTGAGGCTGTGGGAGGCCTGTGTGCGTGTGAGGCTGGGGGAGGCCGGTGTGTGTGTGAGGCTGCGGGAGGCCTGTGTGCGTGTGAGGCTGGGGGAGGCCTGTGTGTGTGTGAGGCTGGGGGAGGCCTGTGTGCGTGTGAGGCGGGGGGAGGCGTGTGTGTGTGTGGGGGTTGGGAGGGTGTAGTGGTGTGTGGCTGTGGGGGAGGCCTGTGTGTGTGTGCGGCTGGGAGCGGCCTGTGTGTGTGTGTGTGTGAGGCTGGGGGAGGCCTGTGTGTGTTTGTGGCTGGGGGAGGCCTGTGTGTGTGAGGCTGGGGGAGGCTGTGTGCTGTTGTGTGGGTGGGGAGGCCTCTGTGTGGGTGAGGCTCGGGGGGAGGCTGTGTGCGTGTGAGGCTGTGGGGAGGCCTGTGTTGGTGTCGTTGTGAGGCTGTGGGCGGCTCTGGAGTGCTGTGAGGCTAGGGGAGCCTGTGTGTGTGTGAGGTGTGGCGAGGCCTGTGTTGCGGTATGTGAGGCTGGGGGAGGCCTGTGTGCGTGTGAGGCTGGGGGAGGCCTGTGTGTGTGTGAGGCTGGGGGAGGCCTGTGTGTGTGTGAGGCTGGGGGAGGCCTGTGTGTGTGTGAGGCTGGGGGAGGCCTGTGTGTGTGAGGCTGGGGGAGGCCTGTGTGCGTGTGAGGCTGGGGGAGGGGAGTGTGTGTGTGAGGTGTGGAGGCTGTGTGGTGTGTGGCTGTGGGAGGCCTGTGTGTGTGTGATGCTGGGGGAGGCCTGTGAGTGTGTGAGGCTGTGGGGAGGATGGTGCGTGCGAGGCTGGGGGGGGCCTGGTGTGAGTGGAGGATGGGGGAGGGCATGTGTGTGTGTGAGGTGGGGGAGGCCTGTGTGGTTGTGTGAGCTGTGGGAGGCCTGTGTGAGTGTGAGGCTGGGGGAGGCCTGTGTTTGTGTGAGGCTGGGAGGCTGTGTGTGTGTGAGGCTGTGGAGGATCTGTGTGTGTGAGGCTGTGGAGGCCTGTGTGTGAGGCTGGGGGGGAGGTCCTGTGTTTAGTGTGAAGCTGGGGGGAGGCCTGTGTGTGGTGTGAGGTGGCGGGAGGTGTGTGTGTGAGCTGGGGTGTGGCCTGGTGTGTGTGTGAGGAGGGGGGCTGTGTGCCGTGTGAGCTGTGGGAGGCCTGTGGGTGTGTGGCTGTGGGAGGCCTGTGTGTGTGTGTGGAGGGGGAGGCTGTGTATGTGTGAGGCGGTGGGAGGGAGCTGTGTGTGGTGTAGAGGGCTGTGGGAGGGGATGTGTGTGTGTGAGGCTGGGGGAGTCTGCGGGGGCTTGGGTGTGGTGAGGCTGTGGGAGGCCCGTGTGTGTGTGAGGTGTGGGAGGCTGTGCGCGGCTGTGGGGGATGCTGTTGGTGGTGTGTGAGGCTGGGGGAGGCTGTGTGTGTGTGAGGTGGGGCGGAGGGGCTGTGTGTGTGTGAGGCTGGGGGAGGTCTGCGTGTGTGTGAGGCTGGGGGAGGCCTCTGTGTGTGTGAGGCTGTGGAGGCTGTGTGTGTGAGGCTGTGGGAGGCCTGTGTGTGTGAGGCTGGGGGAGGGCCTGTGTGTGTGAGGCTGGTGGTGAGGCCTGATGTGGGGTGTGCGGCCTGGTGGGGGCCTTGTGTGTTAGGGGGGAGGCCTGTGTGTTATGTGAGGCGTGTGGAGGCCTGGTGTGGTGTGAGGCTGTGGGGAGCTGTGTGTGTGTGAGGGCTTGGGGGTGGCCGATGTGTGTGTGTGAGGCTGGGGGTGGCCTGTAGTGCGTGATGTGAGGTGGGGGCGGGTTGTGAGGCTGGGGGGATGCGTGTGTGCAGTGAGGGCGGGGCGATGGGGTTGGCGAGGGCGGGGTGGTTTGACGTGTGGGGGGGGGGCCAGATGTTCACTTGTATGGGGCCCTGGAAATATCTGATGGCGCCTGCCAGGCCCTGGAAACTTTGAAGTGAGGCAGGGATTGGAATTTATGGCAGGTTGTAGAGTGGACGTGATTTTGAGGGAGGTCTTTGATTCCTAATCCATAAGCCCAAAAAACAACTCAATGACCTGATTCAGAACTTCAATTTGTCCAAGCAGGCATCTGAACTTTAAGCATCCAGACTTAATGAACAAAAGCTTTAAAGGCGGAAGTTAAAATTAAAGCCAATTACAGAGAAGAGAGGCTTTTTCCATATTTCAACCAAGAGAAAGAACTTGTATGCTGCAATGATATCCCAGGAATTGTACTTCCAATTGGATTAGCAAAATATAGACCAGAAGACTGGTGGCTTTTTATAGACAGCTCCATTAGAAGCTTGAAATGTGTTCTCTTGCACACCAGGGATTCCAATATTAACACTAGAAGCACCTCCTTAACTGCCCTAGATCACCAGGGATTCCAAAATTAATGTGACATTAGTTGTGCACTACTCAGCTGTTTCTTGGGCTGGTTTTTTACAACTCAAGTATAGATAGATCCTGCCTGCTCTGAGTTCAGTTTACATAGTGTGAGACTTACTCGCTCCAGCCGCCAAGTTTTGGGGGTCACGGATTGCCGCTTTTGGCACAAATATATCATTCTGACAACAGGGTTTCTTTTTAACTGACCTCAGCCATCTTTATTTATCCAGCATATGACAGCAGGTCAGTATAGATCCAACAGAATACAAAATAAATGGTAGGTCGTCTGGCCAGTAACTATGCAGTTAGAAAATCATCTCTAAACTGTGGCCTGAACCTACCGCCCAGTCCCACAAAGACTGTATTGTCATCAGAAAAATACAAGTTTTTTTTTAATAGATTTCGTCAAGTCTTGGAGGATTAAGCTCCCTCGCAGCTCAGATTTTCCAATCCAGATAGCCAAACCACGTCACCACTGGTATTGGCGTAGAATTTTTTTAACAAATATTTTATTACTGTAGACACATTAAAAAGTTACATGTAGATAACCATTGCAATGTAGAAAAATATCTTTGCATTAACATATGTGTCAGTTTTGATTAACAGGCTTTTAATAAACCTGTAAGTCCTGGTAAAAACCTGTCCTGAAACATGGGAACGGGTTTCAACTCGACACTACAGCCATTCTGAAAAGCCAGCCCATATATAACTGCATAGCAGCTATTCTGAAAGCTACTGCAAGTGTCAGTAACTTAAGGTAACTGACCCAAATCTGCTGGCTTTCCCTACTGAGTCCCAGAACCTCATTAGCACATTTTTTGCCTTAAACCACCTAGTGGCAGAGACATGCAACCTGACGTCGCTCTGTCACAATAGTTACATAGTTTGTAATACCCAAAAAATACAGACCATTCAGTTCCATCTATTGCTATACAGTGTTGATCCAGAGGAAGGCAAAAAATACTCCATTGAGGTTGAAGCCATCCAAATGTCTTCATTTATAGAAAATAAAAATTCTTCCTGACCTCAATTGTCATCTTTTTTTCCTCCAATTATTATGGCAATCTGAATAAATCCCGGATCAATGACTTATCCACATCTGTACTTATACGTGGTTTATTTCTAACTCTGGTATGCATCCAGAAATTTTTGAACTCTGATTAGTGATAATACTCACTATGACAAGTTCCTCTAGCAGAGAGTTCCATAGTCTCACTGCTCTTACAGTAAAGAAACCCTTTCTATGCTTTATATACATTTTCTTTCCTCTCGGCATAGAAGATGCCCTCTTGTTCTAAATACAGTCCTGGGTATAAATAAATAATGGGATATATCTCTATATTGACCTTTGATATATTTATACATACGTATTTTGTCACCACAAGGTAAATTCTAAATAATTAATATATTTAATTATACATGTCTTAAATTAATTGTCCAACTCTTTTCAGGTTTTTTATTAGCATAGTAGATCCCACTTAACAAAAAAAATTATACTTGCCCCACTGTCGTTTCAGTGCCATGCCGCCTTCTCCAGCCACCAGTTTTCTGTTTTAGTCTTTCTTTTCACATGGAAAGTCACGGGATGCAGCTGCTAATTGGTGGCAATGTCATTGCACAAAAAATATTTCCAGTTCTCATAGTTTATAAAGCTCCAAACAGTGGTGTAATTGAGTGGCATGTGACCACTGCAACCAATCAGCGGATGAAGCAATGGCTCTTTCATTTTTAAAAAGGAATAGAGACTGGCAGCAGTAGGGATGGAAGGTTGGCAAAACAACTGTGTGGGGAGGAGGTTGTGTCTTATTATTTTATGTCATAATGGTGTACGTGAGTGGGTAGTTTTTAATAAAAAATAAGAGTGGACAACCCCTTTAACGCTTGCAGTGTGCTGTTATGTTTTTTGTATGACTGCTCATTTCTAAATATGGTTGGCTGACCTCAAATGGCCATAAATTCTGGGCCACATGTATGAAACGGTTTTGGTCTAAAACTCACTTTTTTCCCCATAGGTTTCTATGGGGAAAAAAGTGTTTTAGACTAATACCGTTTCAACATGTGGACCTTTGTCGATAAGTCAGAGGGAATAGAAAAGCAAAATATTAACTCTGGCCATATTCCTTTCGTGTGTCAGTTAAATGGGTTATCTCATTTCAGAATTCAGGTACCACTCAATCTTTGGGATGCGTGGAGCCAGCTGCTGCAAACAAGGTTTTAGTTGGGGTGATGCTCACTGAACAAAGCCATTTAGTATTTTGTAGCCACCATTCATAAGAAATATTGTTTATGTAATACATGGGCTGCATGAGTTTACCACAGGATGAAATGCTTTTTCAAGGCAGCTATCCATTCACAGTGTTCCTCATTTTTAAATGTTACAGTCACAAATTTTATTCATATCTTATGTGAAAGACCAACACAAAGTAGCAAGCATTTGTGAAGTGTGAAAAAAATGATACATGTCTTTCCAAATTTTTGTAAATTAAAAACAGAAAGTGTGGTGCACATATGTATTCAGCCCCCTTTACTCTAAATAAAAACCAGTGTGACCAACTGCCTTTAGAAGTCACTTAATTAATAATAGAATATATTTGTATGTAATTTACTCTCAATATATATTTTTGTATTGTGAAAGCCTTAGAAGTTTGTTAGAGGACATAAGAGAGCAAACAGCATCATGAAAACCAAGGAACACACAACAGAGCTCAGAGACAGAGTTGTGACAAAATGTGTTGTAGGGTTAGGTTTTAAAAAAATTAGCCAAAGTTCTAAACATCTCACATCTCCATCATTCGTAAATGGGAGGAGTATGGCACAACTTCTAATTTACCAAGACATGGCCACCCACCTAAACTGACAGCCCAGAGCAGGAGAGCAGTAATTAGAGTTGCAGCCAAGAGGTCCAGGGTCACTATGGAGGAGCTGCAGATATCACAGTAAGGTGGTGAGAATACTTTTAAGGACACTATAGTCTTATACTCCACAAATCTGGCCTTTATGAAAGAATGACAAGAAGACAGCTCTTTATGAAAGAAGTCCCGTTTAAAGTCAGCAAAAAGCTATTTGGGTGACAAAAGAAGCATGTGGAAGAAGGTGCTCTAGTCAGGTGAGACCAAAATTTAACTTTTTGGCTTAAATGCCAAATACTATTTGTGGAGGAAAGCCAACATGTTAACATCACATTAACACTCATCCACACAGTGAACAGCATGGTGGTGGCCGATCATGCTGGGGGGGCGACTTTGCTTCAGCAGGGATTCGGAAGCTGGTCAGAGTTGATGAGAAGATGAATGGAGTTAAACACAGGGCAATCTTGTGGAAAATCTGTTAGAGGCTGTAAAAGACTTGAGACTGGGGTATAGGTTCACCTTCTAGTAAGAAAACAACCCCAAAAATACACCCAAAGCTGCAATGGTTTAATAAAAGCATATGTCTGTGTTATATTGGTGCGTTTAAAAGTCTCAGACTATATCCCATTGAGATCTTGGTGACTTGAAAATTGCCATTCACAAATGCTCACCAACCTATTTGACTGAGCTAGAGCTTTTTTGCTAAAAAAGATTGTAAAAGCTGGTAGAAACATACCCCTACAGACTTGCAGCTATCATTGCAGCTAAAGGTGGTCCTCCAAAGTATGGACTCAGGGGGGCTAAATACATATTGTTAGGACAGCTAGGTTGTGGATCCCCTGGACCACTGCATGCAGTGGTGAAAACCACATCAGGGACCAGAGTCTATGGTGCCTTTTTTCACCAGAGCCTGGCATAAAGTAGGTTGAACACCTGTGGCGGGAGAAATTCAGGTCTCTACCCAGACGCGACTTGCTTGCGGTGGCAGCTGGGGTTCAGTGTGGTACAGAATTGGCAGGCAAACTCACAGTCAGGGACAGGCAGAAAGGTCAAACAGGCCACAGGCAAACATCAGTGGACAGAAGCAAGGGGATGTACTCGATAGAGTAAGGGAACTTGTAGAAACGTTTCTCTAAAGGAATGGGCACAATAAATTCGGCAGGGAGTATAGGAAGTTGACAGAAAGATTATGGGTCTGCGCCCCTGGCAAATACCAATACTGGTGTGCTGGACCTTTGAATGTCACTGAGCTGGCATGCACAAGTCATTGGAAATGGAGACGTGCACTCTGGCAGGTAGAGATGCGCAGGGGAACAGGTGCATAAAGAGGTGAGTACAAGACAGAAGCACAATTGTGCCCGTAGCCCGCCTGTGACTTCATGTGTGAGGATGCTTAAATTAAGGACTGTCGGGTCTCGTGCCCAAATGGCCATAAGGTCTCTGACTTGGGCATTCACGGCAGGAACATCCAAAGAGGCTGACAGAAGCAGTGGGGGATGAGGGTGTCAACCATAAATGAGGTAGAAGGGAGAGGCTGGCCAGATCAGTATCCTGATGGTTGTACGAGAATTCCACCCAGGGTAACAGGTTGATCCAGTCATCCTGATGTGCTGAGACAAAATGGCGTAAATAATCTCCCAGGATTTGGTTAATGCTTTCCACTTTCTTGTTGGTTTGGGGATGACGTAAAGAATCCAATTTGATGGATGAAGGGGTGGCAGTAGACTCTGCGACGAATATTGGACCCCCAGTCTGAGGCAATATTCATGGGCAATCCATGCAGACGGAGAATATGCCGGAAGAAATGCCCAGCAAGCTGAGAAGCGTGGGGGTGGGGGGGGGCCTAGTCACGAATAGTAGGACATCATCTAGAACCCAGTTCTGTTAAGCACGAAGAAGACAGTGTTATTTGAGGATGGTGGTAGATCAGTAAAGAAGTCCATGACTATATGGGACCAAGGGCAAGGGTTACAAAAGGCCAGCAGGTTTGAGACAGGGAATATTGTTGTGGGCACAAATAGCACATGAAAGAACAGTCCTTGATATCCTGACCCAGATTAGGCCACCAGTAATGGTGATATATGAGCAAGCAGGATTTTAGAACTCAGATGCCCAGCCTGCAAAGAACAATGTCCCACTTCAACACTTTTTTCCTCAGAACAGGAGATACAAATGTTTTTGTTGGGGGAACATTTTGGAGATAAATGGGTGCTGCAATAATCAGACATTCAGGAGGAATGATATGCCGTGGTGTGGAGTCTAGGCCAGCTACATCAGAGGCACAGGAGAGAGCAATATGTGAACACGTGGACCCGGTGACAAGCCCCTTCTAGCAAATGGCACCATTCTTCCAAGGCCTACTTAATGTCCAGCAATTCTTGATCCCCTATATATAATCTGTCACAAAGACCAGGATGGCCGAACAGTATGTTGTTTACCAAGGGCCGCGAGGTTTCACGGATTGGGTTGACAGATTACTGTGTGGGGCTGTTGAGAATCCAGCTACCATGGTGCACATTGGCTCCAATGACAATGTTAAAGGCAAGTTGGATGTCTTTAAAAATTATTTCAAAAGCTCAAGGCAAGGACCTCCAAGGTAGTACTTTCAGAAATACTACCTGTTCCACGGGCCACAACAGAGAGGCAGCAGGATATTAGAGAGGTACATAAGTGGCTCAAAAGTTGGTGTAGGAGAGAGAGATTTGGGTTTTTAGAGAACTAGGATGACTTGTGTCTTGGCTACAGACTCTATGAATGGGCTGCACCTAAATGGGGAGGGTACAACTGTATTGGGAGACAAAAGGGCCAGGAAGTTGGAGGAGTATTCAAACTAGGGACTGGTGGGGGAGGACAACTACACATTTAGCATGCAAGATAGTGAAGATAGATAGCTGGGAATAAGTTATAAATCAGGGGGTGGAGTGGAGGGAGGAGGTGTAGTAATGGTTAATAAGGACAGGGTTAAGAAAATGACTGAAGAATTACTGAAGAAAAATTTTATATAGTGGAGATAACTGAGACATGGCTGGATGAGACCTATGACTGGGTGGTTAATTTATGGGATTAGAGTTTATTTAGAAGAGATCATAAAAATCAGAAGGCGTGAGGTGTATGTTTTTATGTAAAATCCTGTCTGTAGCCTACACTACAGGAAGATATAGATGCAGGAAATGAACATGTGGATTCATTATGGGTAGATATACATGGGGGTAACAGCAATAATAAAATTCTGTCAAGGGTCTGCTATAGGCCACCAAATATAACAGAACTCATGGAAGATGTACTCAGCAGGCAAATATATAAGGCAGCTAATTATAATAAAGTTGTTATTATGGGTGACTTCAACTACCCAGACATAAATTGGGAAACTTAAACCTCTGTCTCTCATAAAGGAAACAGGTTTTTCTCGCTACCTAAAGATAGTTACCTTTAGCAACTGGTGCAGGAACCAACTAGAGGAAGGGCCCTTCTGGACTTAATATTGACTAACAGACCTGACAGAGTAACAGGTTGGGAGACACCTAGGAAATAGTGACCATGATATAATACATTTTCCAATTATCCTTCAATAGAGTATTTTCTTGAGGAGCTACAAAAACATTGAAATTCAGGAAGGTTAATTTTAATCTGCTTAGAGAGGCATTAAACCACATTGACTTGGACAAAGTCTTTAAAAATAAAAGAACAAATTATAAATGAGAGATCTTTAAAAACATCTTAAGCGGCAACTGTGAGAGGCATGAAAAAAAAGATTAGAACCGAGAGGTAAAGGAGGCAATAAATATTAAAAGGAAAGCATTGCAGCTACTTAAACAGTAAGGCAGTGAAGAGGTATAAAAAAGCTATAAGGAAAAAAATAACATTTGTAAAATAATAATAAAGACAGGAAAGCTGGAGACAGAAAGGCAAATTGCCATAGAGAGTAAAACTAACCCCAAAATATAAACAACTCTCTATGTATTTTATATATATATTATAATATATATATATTATATATATATATATATATATATAATATATATATATATATATATATATATATATAGTAAAAAGATTAAAACTGAAAATGGTGGCCCTTTGAGAAGTAGTGAGGGGGATATTGTGGAGGGCGATGAAAAAAGGCAAACCTTAAAAAAAATTTCTCCACTGTATTTACTAAGGACAATGACATTCCCGTTGATGGGCAGAAGGATGAGGTAAACTCTAACTTAAGTGTTGCTTGTCTAACCCAGGAGGAAGTGCAGCTCCCCCTTAGGAAGCTTAAAATAGACAAATCCCCAGGTCCTGATGGTATACACCCTTGTGTCCTAAGTGAATTAAGTAATGTGATAGACAGGCCTCTATTCCTAAATTTTATGGATTGTATAGTAACTGGGTATGTCCCATAAGATTAGGGCATAACAAACGTGGTGCCAATATTCAAAAAGGAGTCAAAAAGTGATCCTATAAACTATAGGCCGGTAAGTTTAACCTCTGTTGTAGGTAAAATGTTTGAAGGTTTTCTAATAGATGCTATACTGGAGTATCTCACTGAAAATAAATGTATAACTCCGTTCCAGCATGGGTTAATGAAGGATCAGTCCTGTCAAAATAATCTAATCAGCTTCTATGAGGAGGTTAGTTCTAGGCTAGATCGGGGTGAGGCATTGGATGTCATATATCTAGATTTTTCTAAAGCATTAGATACTGTGCCACATAAAACTTTGGTAAGTATAATGAGAATGCTTAGACTGGGGGAAAAGGTTTGCAAGTGGTTAAGTAACTGACTCGGTGATAGAAAACAAAGGGTGGTGATTAATGATACATACATGGACTGGATTCCTGTTACCAGTGGGGTACCACAGGGGTCCGTATTGGACCCTATTCTCTCTAGTATATTAATTAATGACCTTACACTTGGATTGCACTGTAGAATATAAATTTTTGTAGAGGATACTAGGCTCTGTAAAGTAAGCAACACAATAGAGGATAATGTTTTATTACAAAGGGACTTAGGTTTAATACACATACATGCAAGGTTATGCACATGGGAAGGAAATTGTTAAACGGAAAAAAGATGGGTAAAAGTGACATGGAAAAGGACTAGTTGACAGTATACTTAATTGTAACAGTCAGGCAGCAGCTGCCAAGGCAAATAGGATCATGGGGTGTACTAAAATGGTCATAGATGCACACAATGAGAACATCATTCTCCCATAATACAGGTGATTGGTCAGACCACACATGGAATATTGTGTACAGCTTTGGGCACCAGTGCACAGGAAAGACATTGTTGAGCTTAAACAGGTTCAAAGGAGGGGAACAAAAATAATAAAAGTCTGGATGGACTGCAATACCCAGAAAGATTAGCAAGATTAGGGTTTTTAGTTTAAAGAAGATATGGCTTTGGGGGGACATAATAAATATGTTTAAATATATCTAAGTTCAATATAAAGATCTCACCCAAGATCTATTCATACCCAGGATTGTTTCTAGAAAAAGGGGGCATCCTCTACATCTAGAGGAAAGAAGAGTTCTACATAAACCTGATCCACCTCTCTACTCCTCTGCCTCTCTCCTCTGCCAATCCCTACACAGGCTACCCACTGCCCAGAGAATACAGTTAATGTAATTAATTATGACCAACAAGGCTCTCCATACATCTCTGCCTTAATCTCTAGATACCTCCCCTCATGCAATCTCTGCACTTCATAGGACCTTCTTCTGTGGTGTCCTCTCATCAGCTCATCACACAATTGTCTCCAAACAAACATCTCCCGTGCTTCCCACATACTCTGGAACTCACTGCCCCAACACATCAGACTCTCCTCTACTTTCATTAGCCTCAAAAGCAACCTGAAAATATCCATCTCTTCAGAACAGCCTAAAACCTACAATAACCCTACTGCCACTACACCTCCCACAACATGCCCCTTCTGCCTCTTTCCACCTGCCTTGTAGATTGTAAGCCTTCGTGGGCAGGAACAAAAAACTGGTACAGAGGGTCCTCTCTCCCTCTGTACCAGTTGCTATTCATTTTTTGTTAACATTGCACTTTGTTTGGACCTATGTTATGTATGTAAGTCCTTGAATGTACAGTGCCCCAAAACTAATGTCATTTTAAAATAATAAAAATCAACAAAAAAAGGGATTCTTTCCTGTAGGGACAGTGAGGCTGTGAAACTCTCTGCCAGAAGAACTTGTCTTGGTGAATTCGCAAACATAATTTAAAATGGGTCTGGGTGCATTTCTAGAGTGCAATAATATAACAAATTGTAGTGACAAGGATTCTGGAGAAGGGTCGTTGATCCAGGGATTTATTTTGATTGTCTGATTAGAGTTGAGAAGAAATTTTGTACCTAAAATGAAGACAATTGGTTCTACCTCATGGGGGTTTTTGCCTTCCTCTGGATCAACACTATAGGACAACAGGATGAACTGGATGGAAGTCTTTCTTTTTTTGGCCTTGTAAAATATGCAACTATGTAACCGGATATCTATATGGGTGGCCGGATGAATGAGCTCATCCAGGGAAGAAGGGAGGTCACGACCAGCCAGCTCATCATTTCTCTGTTCAGCAAGGCCCTGCCAGAACGTGACTATGAGGGACTCATTGGGCCATATGTATGAAAACTGGTCTAGGTCTAAAACTCACTTTGTTTCCCAAAGCAACCAATCAGATCACCCCTTTCATTTCATATGGTGCTCTGGAAAAATGAAAGGGGTGCTCTGATTGGTTGCTATAGGCAACAAAGTGAATTTTAGACCTAGACAGTATTCATACATGTGACCCATTGTTCAAAGACAACTCTGAGGAAAGGGTGTGGAATTGTACCACATATTGTCCAATTGTGGAATCATCTTGACCGAGGCAGGACAGGGAAGCTGCAGCGGAAAACACATGTCCTGGTTCCTTAAACACGTTGAGGAAGATGTGAATGTTGGCAGTCACTGAGTCCCCTTTGTCCCAAAGGGGTGTGGCCCAGGCCAAGGCTTCAGCCAACAGAAGACTCACTATAAACACCACTTTTACTTGTTCGGTAAGGATTTGGTTTGCCATTAATTCCAAATGGATGGTGCACTGGTTGATGAACCTCCTGCAGACTTGAGGGTTACCCTCAAACCTTGGTGACAAAGGCAGATGTAGCTTGGGGCCAAGAGATGCCACCTGAGCAAAAGCCTCTGGACTGGCTGCCGATGGTGATGAAAGTGGAGCGGCAGGTAGCCGGACTGCGAGCTGCTGCATCATCAGCTGGTCAGTCTGTTGACTCTGTCTTGCAACCATCATCTGAATTGCTTCACAGTTTTCACCAGAGCCAGTCGTAAGGCAGATTGGATTCATGCGGCAGAAGACAGCCAAGTCCCTACCCCTGATGCAACTTGCTTGCGGTGGCAGTCAGGATGTAGCGTGGTACAGAATTGGAAGGCAGACTCCTAGTCGGGGACAGGCAGAAAGGTCATGGTAGGCCGCAGGCAAACATGGTCAGTGGATGGAGCCAAGGGGTCTGGTACACAGTAGATATAGGAAACTCTGAAGAGTGCTTTCTTTAAAAGTGTGGGCACAATAGATTCGGCAGGGAGTGCAGGAAGTGGACAGAAAATATAGGGCCAACGGCCAGCCAATTCACGCCCTAGGTAAGTGGAGACGGGCACACTGGCAAGAAGATGAAGTGCGGAGAGGTGAGTACAAGGCAGAAGCACGAATGTTTTTGCAGCCCAACATGCAGATCACGGGACCACACGTTAGATATATACATGCCACACTTTTTCGTTTTTTTAATTTGCAAAAATTGGGAAAATCAGGTATCATTTTCTTTACACGTCACAAATACTTGCTGCTTTGTGTTGCTCTATCACATAAAATATCAATAAAATACATTTAATTTTGTGGCTGAAATGTTTAAAAATGCGGAACAGTTCAAGGGGGTATGAATACTTTTGAAACTCACTGAAGATGGAAGTCCAAAATGGGGGATCCCCTTCTATACTTCTCATACATGCACAAAAAAATTTGTCATCATGATCATTAGATTTTTACTACCTCAGTAGGAATAGCCATTGTTGTTCATGTTCATAAGGTTACAAATGACTGCATGTGCTCTTAAACCTTATTTGATAACTAGGGTATGTTCGCACAGAATTTCCACGTGGAAATTTCTGTAAATGTTGAGGAAACCCATTACCAATGCAAGTGAATTTCTTGCAAGTTTACCTGCATTGAAAATTTTTATGAAAATTTCTAATTTCAACTTATGAACAGTGATATGTTAATTATTTGCAGTGAAATGTAAAAAAAACTTTGGCACATCCACAGAACCCCACTTCAACACCAAATTTCCGCCATGGATTCCTTGGAAACAACACTGTCAACATAACCAGGTTTTTTCAGAAAGCCAAAACAATCTTTTTGAATTTTTAACTTTGGAACAGTTTTGGGAATTTTCCAAAAAAGCACCAAAAAAATTTTTTTTTTCTAAAGTAAAAAACCCCAAAAAAAATACTGAAAAAAAACATAAATTTGTGACGAATGATGGCGGCCAAAAAATTTTGCAAACCCCCAAAAAAAAAACCCAAACCCGTTTCAAGAGGCGAAAAACCCCCAAAATTTCTGCAAAAGCATTTTTCTGACCGTTTGCTGCTTTTTCCCCGATAGCTTGTTGGGAAAATTAACCCAGGAGCCCCAAAAGACAGGCAATCACTGGAAATTTCCATTCCAAAACTTTTGAGGGCCCCAAATTTTATAAGTCCCCTTTTTTAAAAAAAGGAAAAAAGCCCAAAAAAACTTTAGAAAAACCAAAACAACGTTCAGGGACCCCCCAAAAAAAGGGACAAAAATTAAAAAAACCCAAATAATAGGCTTTAATCCTACAGGTGGGGCCCCCAAAGGGGTTTTGGCTTTAAAAATAAAAGGAAGGACGGTAAAAGGTTTAAAGAAACCATAAATTTTTCTCAAAAACTTCCAAACCCAAAAAAAAGTACCAAAAGGGGGCCGGAGTTAACCGGGCACCACTTTTCCCAAAAAAAAATCGGAAAAATTTTGCCCCAAAAAGCCAGGGGGGAAAATGCAGCGGACTGAAAATTTCAAAAAAAAAAGATACCAAAAAAATTAAAGGAGGTTAAGTCAGTTTAATGTCCCCCAAGCAGGTATAGCATTAAGGTTTTTTTTAACATAGGCAGGAATAGGCAGTTTAGTGACCCCCCTAACAGGTAAGGGCAGTTATAGTCCCAAGAGGGTTTTGGGAAGAAAGGCAGGGATATTCCCCCCCTCAGGAAAGTAAGGGAAAAAGGGAGGGTTTAATTCCTCCCCATAACAAATTTGGCAGGGATATGTCCCTTAGGGAGGGTTAAAGCCCTAAGGTAGTGAGGCAGTATATTCCCCCCATAGGCAGGGACATTAAAGGGTTTTTTAAAAAAAAAAAAAAAATACAATACCACCCTTTCCCCCTCTCCGAGGCTCTCGGACTCCTCTTCTGGCACGGGGACGTGAAGTCATCAGGCCCTGCAGGCAGCATGAAAAATGCAACTGCCTGTCCGGGAAAAATTTGAAGGCACAATCTGCTTTTGGGCCTTCCCCGGGGTCCTATTCGGACAGGGGGCACTTCTCCCGCCCGCAAAAGTACTTTTTGCTGTACGCTCCCCAAAGGTCGCATACAGCTAAGAGTTTCCCCGCTGGCCCCGGCCCTGGTAACCCCGGGCCCGACGTGACTTAAATATAAGCAAAAGGAAAAGGTTTTTTTAACACATTTTTGGCTAAAAAACTCGGGTTAATATAGTAAAATACGTAAGTAAAATTTTTTATTGGGGGTCCCATACAGTTTTTGTACATTTCACCTGCGGCATAACAATCTATTGGAGTCGCCCCTACTATTTAATTGTGTAGATTGTCCAGCACCCTCCAAGTGCTTAAAGGAAACCTGTCAGGTGGTTTATGCTAGCCTCCCTGAGATGCATGATCTGATAGAGGGAGAGAAGCTGGGTTCTGTGATATACAGGTTTTTGTTTTTGGGGCAGGGTTTCTAGTAAAAAACAGAGAAAAAACGACCCGGACTCTTAAAGACAAAGGAGTCCGCTTTTCCTCCCACATACAGTGATTTACAAACCTACCTGTATGAGTTTTTTTATACAGCCTGTTAAAACTGATGTGGGCAAGGTCAGCAGGACTTTTAGGGGAAAGTATATCGGAGTTGCCCTGTTTTTCTGGCGTATCCGCGCCTCACCTACCGATCCCCTGTCGACCAGGGGTGCGATGTTTGGGGCAGCCTTCGCCACTTTCGGGGCGCCTAACATGAAGGGGCAGTGATGGGGGCGGGTTTTGGGGTTCTGGGGCGGGACGCGGGACATTCGAAAACCCGAGGGGATGGTTTCGGGTTTGCAAAGTGGGCGCATTTCAGCGCTGTAGCTCCGACGGGGAGACCTATTAAGTTTGGTCAAACACAAGGGGGCGAATGAAGCGAGAACGAAAATGAAGGAAACAAATAGAAGAATGAAAAGAAATACATCTCGGCTCTCACCCGGCGCATGGAGTAGATTCCCAAAAAAATTGCTTTTTAAAAGGTTAAAACATTTTCAAAAAAAGGTCCCCAAACCCTTTTAAAAAAAAAAAAAAACAAACAAAAAAAAAACACTTTGGGAGTATTATCATTTGATTTCGGCCATGTACAGTTTTATTATAGATTGCATTAGAAAACCCATAAGAGCGTCGCTCACTCTCCCATTGGCCCAAAATTTAACCGCGCCTCTTTTTAACTTAGCCCAACCACAAACAGAGCTCGCCCCTGCATTTCTTTTCCCCATAGAACTCTATGAGAAGGTAACTCACCCGCTGATTGGCTAAGCTGGACGAGCCCCTCTTCCCCCAACCAATCACAGTACTGGAATATTTCCCATAGACAGTAATAACTTTTAGGGCGCCCTTCTATCGCCCCCTTTCTTGTTCCACTCAAAAATAGACGCACTACATATGATTGGTGGATTCATATCTGCCGCCTGGGCTAAACCCAAATTTAGCTCTTTTCTGCCTTTTTACTGTATTTTGAACTGGTCCCGCCTTGCATTTGATTGGTCAATACTTCTCCATAGCTTAGAATGGTTCACTGTCACTCCTATTCTGATTGGTTGGTTTCTGCCAACCAATGAGAAGAACTTAGGCTATGTTCACACGGCTTAAAATGGGCCGTATTTCGGTCCGTAATTACGCGCCGAAGTGCGCAAATTACGGGTTTGAAAACGGCCAATTTCATTACGGTAATCCACAATTCTCATAGAGAACTATGGATTACGTCTCCTCTCCCTGCTGGGCGAATCCGCCTGGCGGGGAGATAAGTGACATGTGAATTACCAGCGGCGTATACGCGCCGCTGGATGCAAGTCAATGGCCGGAGAAGTGCCGGCCCCCCGCTCGCTCCTCCGCTCCCCCCCCCCCCCATCCACACGGCGTAATTGCGGGCGTAATTACGCCCCGCAGTTAAACCGTGGAAAACATAGCCTTAAAAGAATTTGTTTTTTACTGTATTTTCCGCAATTCTCTAATCGCAATTCTGTTTGTAGCCCGGGCTCGGTGACAAACGCTTGTTAGGGATTTGAGTTTAGTATTTTTTAGAGGGGTTTTAGCTCTTTTTCAGAGAAAATTTTTTACCTAATAAAAATTTTTTTAAACACACTCCATGCCCCACGGGGCTGAGGCCGAATTTATTCCCCGATCTGGCCCTAGACTACATTGGGACAAAGTGCTCGCGCTCTGATTGGCCGGATAGCCAAACCCCCCAGCTCAACCCAAACAGCTCTTTTTTGGGTTTTTACTGTTTTTTGAACTGTCCGCCTTTTCATTTGGGTTTGGGCAATACTTCTGCTAGGGTTATAATGGGTCACTCCTTTCTGATTGCTGGCTTATGCTGACCAAAGAGAAGCCTTACGAATTTGAATTACGTATTTCCAGGCAAATTTTCCTATATCCCAATCCTGATGTAGCACCGTCTCGGACAAGCGCGTTGTATTGATTTTATTTATATATGTTTCAGAAGGGTTTTACTCTTTACAGATAATGTTTTACATTTTTTAAAAACGATTTATTTACTAATACTCATGTCTCACGGCGCTGAGATTTCAGTGCCCCGATCTGTCCCCTAGACTACAATAGGAGAAAAGTAGCTCGCGCTCTGATTGGCCGGGATAGCCAAGCCCCCGCTAGTTCAACCAATCAGCTCTTTTCTGCCTTTTTACTGTTTTTGAAACTGTCCCGCCTTTTAATTTGAATAGGTCAATACTTCTCCATAGGTTATAATGGGTCCCTGTCGCTCCTATTCTGATTGGCCAGGATTGCCAAGCTCCCGCTACTTCAACCAATCAGCTCTTTTCTGCCTTTTTACTGTATTTTGAACTGTCCCGCCTTTGAATTTGATTGGTCAATACTTCTCCATAGGTTTTAATGGGTCACTGTCGCTCCTATTCTGATTGGCTGGTTTCTGCTGACCAATGAGAAGAGCTTACAGAATTTGAATTACTGTATTTCTCGGCAATTTCCAATATCCAAATTCCCGATGTAGCGCCGTTCTTGATTTTTGGAAAGTGATATTATTTATGTATTTTTTTTAGTAGGTTTGAACTCTTTTTCAGATAATGTTTTACACCTAATAAAAGCGATTTTTTGATTCATATTCCATGCCGCACGGACATCTTTAATTATTTCTCGCTCATTTCCAGCCTGTCTCAATTCGGAATACATGTTAGGGGCAGTCCCTTCTGCGCCTAAGTCCCGCACTGTGCCTCACACACTGGCGAGGCGTAGGGAACTTTACACCGCATGTATGAGCGCACCTCGGTGCCGACATAAATGAGGCGCAAATTTCGCTAGAAAACTGGCGAAAACATGCACTCCGACGTGGCTAGATTCATACATGTCGCCCTTAGTTTCACTTTTACAGATTTCCTCAGCTTTTTTACTCAGAAATTAAACATGAAGTCATATAACCCTATATATCACAGAGCTTAACTTATCTCCCTCTATCACATCCTGCTCACAGGTAGGGCAGCATAAACCACCTGACAGGTTCTCTTAAACACAAACATTTACATCCCATACCTTACATACTGTCAAATACAAAGGCTTAAATAGCAATTCTCAGTAGAATACAGAAAAACCACAGTGCACTGAAGATGAGATTACATAAATGCAAAATACCCCTCTTCCTTAAGTTCTGTAAAGTTGCTAGAAATTGCAGGTAACCATCTACAACAAATCTATGACATTTACTAAACATACTTTAAAATACTGCAGAGTTTAATTTCTCATTTCAGGCCAATTTTTGTTGCATGCTAATACAGTTCAGATTATATGCACGCAGATCTGCAGCAGAAAATCTGCAGCATTCTTGCCCAATGTCAGAGGGTTTGTCCGTGTCGTATAAAAATGAATATAACGCTGCAGAGCCCCATTTAAACAAAATATCTTATTCTCACCTAACTTAAGGTGACCAGAAATTTTGGGAGTGAAAGAGGGATGCGCACCCCCCCCCCCCCCAAAAAAAAAAAAATGTACATAGACTACACCCACCTTGTAACAAGCCACATCCTTCATAAAAGGTCATGCCCATTACACCCAGCTACTGTGTAACGGCTCTGTAAGAAAGCTAATTGAGGGGTTTGGCGTCACAAAGCTTTCCTGGATGTTGAATAGCCTATTCAGCATCCAGGAGAGCTGGGAAAGGCTGCCAAACTGTGCCTGAACCTAACCATTACACTACAATCAATATTTCTACCATATAATGGTTATAATGGTAGTTACCAGTGTACACAGGCTCTGCAGACTGAATGTTACCATCATATAGTGACCATATAGTGGTAGATACCAGTGTACACAGGTTCTACAGACACATAACTGATTACAGTGCAGTTACATTTTAGGACTCACAGGTGATGTATTTTCTGATCAGAGTCATTCACTTATTCTCCTCCATCCGGCCCAGACCATCATGATGTCTTTTCCTGGCCATAACTCATTCCTGCAGAATTTACCACACAAATATTTTAGAATCCTCATTTTCTCCAACATCTATATAACTACCTACTGGGGGGTTATATACCTACCTACCTACTGAGGGGTTATATACCTTCCTACAGGGGGAGTTTATATACCCATAATGGTGACCCGCTTTCCTATGATTGGAAAGTCAGATGTCTGTTGTTGGGGATAGGGAGTCACCCATCATTCCCATATAGGCCCCAATAAAGTAGGTAGGTATATACTCCACCCCTCCCCCATAGGTTATGGGTATACAGGGCCCCCAGTCTGTAGGCAGGTATATATCCCCCATAGTCTGCAGGCAGGTATATGTCCCCCATAGTCTGTAGGCAGGTAAATGTCCCCCAAAGTCTGTAGGCAGGTAACTGTCCCCCATAGTCTGTAGGAAGGTATATGTCTCCCTTGTCTGTAGGCAGGTATATGTCCCCATAGTTTGTAGGCAGATATAGGTCCTCCATAGGCAGGAATAGGTCCCCCATAGGCAGTATAGACAGAAATAGGTCCCCCATAGGCAGGTATTGGTCCCTCATAGGCAGGTATAGATCCCCCATAGGCAGGCATTGGGGCCCCCATAGGCAGTATAGGATGGCATAGGTCCCACATAGGCAGTATATGCAGGTATGTGTCCTCCATAGGCAGGAATAAGTCCCCCCTAGGCAGTATAGGCAGACATAGTTCCCCCATAGGCAGGTATTGGTCCTACATAGGCAGTTATAGATCCCCCATAGGCAGGCATTGGTCCCCCATAGGCAGGAATAGGTCCCCCATAGGCAGATATAGGAAGGTATAGTTCCCCCATAGGCAGGTTTTGGTTCCAAATAGGCAGCATTGGCAGTTATGTGTCCCCCATAGGCAGGAATAGGTCCCCTATAGGCAGGTATAGGAGGGTATAGGTCCCCCATAGGCATAGGCAGGTATTGGTCCCAAACAAGCAGTATAGGCAGGCATAGGTACCCCATAAGAATAATATTTACTACATAGGCAGTCATAGGTCTCCCATAGGCAGTATAGGCAGGCATATGTCCCCCATAGCCAGCATAGGCAGGTATTGGTCCCACATAGGCAGTACAGGCCATGGGACAAAAGTGGGACGTCTGGTCACCTTAACCTAACACCTAACTTATTGTCTGCAGTGTCTCGTGCGTTTACTTCCTTTACTTACATCACCGTTTGGAGTGTTCAGATCAGTAGTATTATTGAATGGCACGTGACCACTGCAGCCAATGACATGCATATTCGGAAGTGACAGATTGTAAACAGAAGACCAGGGAGAGCCAGCGCTAAAATCAGGGGCCAAAGGAAGAAGAGTATGAGGGGTTTTTGTGTTAATGGGCCGCTGGTCATAATATAATTTGTTTTCTGACATGAACAACCCTTTTAATCTACTCTGAAAGGGCTTTTAACTCTTTCCCGCTGCAGGGATTTTTATGTTGTCTTTGTTTCTTTCCTCCCCACCTTCTAAGAACCATAACCTTTTCATTTTTGTATCTACATAGCCATATGAGGGCTTATTTTATTTTTCAGGACAAAAAATACTTTTTTTTTAATGGTAACATTTACCATAACATATAATGTACTAGGAAATTGAAATACATTTTTTTTTTGCATTTGAGGGGCATCAGTTTTTATGAAGTTGCGTGGCAGAAGTGACATGTTATCTTTATTCTGCAGGTTAGTACGAATCCAGAGATACCACGAGTTTTCGTTATGTTTTACTACTTTTAATAAAATAAAAACTTTTTTATTTTTTTAAATTTGCCTTTCAGCACCATCTTTGAAACCCATAATTTTTTCATTCTTCCATCTGTGAACATGTGTGAAGGCTCATTTTTGCGGCCGAAATTGAATTTTTATTTGGACCATTTTGGAATACATGGAGTGTGTCAATCAATTTTTGGGGAACACTAAGGGTGACATGCATGAACGGGGTGGTGCCAGTATTCTGGGGTGCTTTTAGCCCAAAGATTGGGGCAGCTCTGTTCTCTAGATTTATAATCAGGCGCACTCCAAAATTAGGTGCATTATCAGGTGGCCACGTCACTTTGTAATGCGCCTGAGATCAGGGATCCTTCACCACAACCGTATGATTGTACACTTTTATGACGGAAGGACGGCAAAACTGGGTGCCGTGAACAAGGGCGCTTGTGCACGGCCGAAACGCGTCGGTAGTCTGTACCCTGCATGTACCCTCCTATATGTGCCTACATTTAAGTAAAGATGGCTTAATACTTACCTACCGCTGGATCCATTATTTTTTCTTGCACCTGTTGTTGTGAAGCCGTGGCTGGAGGCCAGGATCTCGTGCGGATGGAAGCCTAAGGCGGAGCTGGAGCATTCATTGGTATCCATATGTGGACTTTTATGGTGAGCGAACACCCATTATCTTCCGTGGTTTACCTGAGCCTGAGTTGTCGTTTTGGAGATAGAAAGTGCCTAATCTATGACCCGCAGTAGAACAGGTACATAAATTTAGGCGCATTCTACACTACTAATGCGCATGATAAAATTGTTGTCTAGACACCAAAATACATACATGTCACCCTAAATAGCCAAATAAAAGTCAATTTTGGTGTGGTGTATTCTTTTTTTTCTAGTGTTCACAGTGCCAGATAAGTAATGTTATATTTTGATAGACTGGACTTTTACAGTTACAGTGATACAAATTATGCTTAACTTTTATTATTATTATTTGTAAAGAGACAAAAGGAGGTTGGTTTGAACATTCTTTTAATATATTTTTAAAACTTTTTTTTCTTACTTGTTCTTTTAGTCCCTTCTGGGTATTTGACCACTAGGCGGCGTGATTGCTTGAATCCTATTCTGCAATACACTGTTTATTGCAGAATAGGTTTCTACTATGGCTCTCCTATTTTATTCTCCATTAGGGGTTCTAAGATGGTAGCCAAAGAGGCCCTTATCAGGCCCATGGCTGCCATCAGTTGAGTTGGCTCATGCAGGGCTGCCTTAAAGGGGTTGTCTCACTACATTGATTCATCTTATCTCAGTCCTATTTTCTTGGTGTTTACTGGCTTCTACTAGGCTGCAGTAGAAAACAGGTCTGTAGCTATAGCAACCAGCGCTGGCAGCCTATCATGAGGGATTGAACATGTCTATAACTATAGCGACCTGAGAAGTTGATGTAGCTCATACAAGAGGTGATATCTAGATCTTTAACATAAAAAGCAAGCAATCCTTGTAGTGAGACAAACCCTTTAAGTAATTTTATACAGCCTAAGCATCTGGTCCCGTCCCCCCCCGCCCATTACCAATTTCTATCTTGTACCATATCAGCAGACCTCCCTTTTTTTTTTTTTTAACAGGGCCCCTGACAGTAGCACACCAGGTACACTAGTAGCTGGTGTCAGCTGTAATTAACAGTCAGTATCCACTGATAATGAAGCAGGCTTAACAACAGTATGAAGTAAATGTATGTCAAGTGTTGGCGAGGGGTTAAAAAACGAAACAAAAAAAAACTGCTTTTCTAGAAGCAGCATCATACCTGCCATGAGTTATATATGAGAATCACATATCAGCTTCATTGACGTGAACTGGACTGAGCTGCAACCTGTAGAGAGGTATGGTGCTATTTTTTTTTAAGAAATCAACGATCTATTTATAATCCTGTACAACCTTTTTACCAAGTAAGGTAAGGATATGAAACCAAATCGGCAAAACACAAACTCTACAGTATCAGTAATGCGTCACTTTGCCCCTCAATACAAGTGTTTTGGCAACCACTAATGTATGTAAATGCAGATAGTTATTATAATTAAACAGCACTTACCCTGTTACTGGCTAGTATGTGTGATTGTGACACTACAATTGTGTCTCCAATTCCCATTAAACCTAACATTGCTATTGGGCAGGCTCTATTTAGCCATAGCTATAATGAACAGTATCTTGAATAAAAAGAAATTATTCTGTGTATATACAAAGTGTAAATTCAATCTATGCACAAATGAAGACCATTTATATAACAAAAGGATCAGATCCGGCTCTGAAAGGGTTTCCCGGTGTCCCACAATAGTATTTATGCAGACAACAGAATCAAATACACTCCCTGGCTCAATGTGTTTGTGCTCGTCTGCTATTTTAAAGGGTTTTTAATCACAACTGTAGCAGATTGATCAATGACAGATATAAGCAACAACTTTTGCATGCCAAAGGTGCAGGATATTTTTATCTGAGATAATATTTCTCTCCTAAAAGGGCCCTGCTCTGCTATGTATTAATTAAAATCTAAATACTAAATATTGATTGATGCGTTATCAGGCCGAGCAGTTGGGCCCTGCCACATTGATTTTTTCCTGTGATTTATTATCATATTTAAGAAAAATCATTTTGTGTGATTATACGAGGAAATAGACTTTAGTGAGGGTGTAATTCTTTTGTATCACTTTTGTTGTGAAGAGGACGGGCCAATTCCTCAATTGTGTCTAAGATTGCAGATATCCTTCATTGCTTCTTCTCTTTGGCTTCCGACAGCTAATGCTTTAAGCCTGCTTGGTCTTGTCATTAGGAATAATGGGTATTAGGATTAGCCCTTTAATCACAACTAAGATTCACAGATGGTATGAACCGAACATCTTCAAATTATCAAATTATTAACAAGTATTTATTTGTAACAGGTTTAGATTTGGTAACAAAAGAGCTAAGACACTAAGAAGGAGTGGATTTCAGACATGTAGGATGCATGCATCCAATTGCTGCTAATCATATGTGCTATCAATACTTCTATTCCCAGGAAATAAAAATGATTAATACCAATAAATTGTTCTACCGCCTCCTATGAGGATATTGTATTAATCTATGTCACCATGAGCCCCCACACACACAAAAAAAAAACAATCCGTATTTTCCACTCGAATGAGTACAATTAAGGCTGTGACTAACAGGGATGGTGCAAAAGCCAAAATCTTTTAATTTAAGGATATAACTAGGTTTATTGTGTCTGGAAAAAAGTTGATGTAGACAAACAAGACCTGAGAACAGATCTCTTGATAGCTTTATTAATTTGTTATTGTATTTGCATAAAAATGGCTGAAAATATCACTGTGCTATGATACAAAGATTGATTTGTATTAAGCTTTTTTTAAGAGTAATTTATTTTCCCTTTTATTCTTTTCAATTAAAAGTTATATTACAAAATATTCACAAGAAATCAAAATGGGAATATTAAATACTTTTATTGTACACTTATAAATCAGTCATAAATGAATGTAAAGTGGTAAAAAAAAAAGCCATTATACATGAAGAAGCTGAAGTTAAAGGGATCGTCCACCTATTTTTTTTTATTTTTAGCATACTAGTGCCCTATTAAAGTTTCAAAAAAAAAGTTATACACACCTCTCCCCTCCCCTCAGACCCAGCGCTGAGCCATCCTCACTCTCCACTGTTTGTTTTTTTCTTCCGAAGAAGGCCATCTGATTGGCTGCAGGGACTTCCCCATTCAGAAGAAGCAAAAAGAAAACTGAAGACCGCCTGAGAATGAGGTCAGTTCAGTGCTGCCAGCAAGATAAAAAATGAGGACACCAGGTATGCTAACTTTATATTGTATATGTGTAATATAAATTTTACTGTGAACTGGAAGATCACTTTAAATGAGAAAATGTGGTTTTAGGTCCCATATGCATTTACCAGAAACAGCTGAGACTCAATGTCATTTAGAAAATATGGAAGAAGAGAGCTAGATGACTGTGATAAATGCCAATCTTTATCACATAGGTTTACCTAGTTAGCTAAAATGTGCATGATTGCCACAGTTTGACTATGTCAAGATTAGTTGAATTTAAAGGGTTTGTTCACTTTATAATGAGTATATATATATATATATATATATATATATATATATATACCGTATATAACAGGGAATCAATTTTGTAACATACATGTTTTGAAGATTGCGCTCCTGTACCCCTTTAAAACCAATATTGTAGGCTACTATCTAGAAAAAAACATGGTGTAGCCTACAAATTAGTCCATAGTATTGGCCCCCATGATAACTATATGGACTAAACAGTCATGTGACCCCTGGTATCCAGGTAACAGTAGTGTATGGAGGAGCAGAACTTTTTCAGTATTACTACCTCCAGCAGTGTCTTATCATGTGACCACCACACAGGTCATGTGACCTCTGGTATCCAGGTAACAGGTAGATTATTAAGTAGTAGAACTTCTCCAGTATTACTACCTCCAGCTGCATCTTATCATGTGATCACCACACAGGTCATGTGATCATTGGTATCCATTTAGCAGTAGATTATTGAGGAACAGAACTTATCCAAAATTACTACCTCCAGCTGCATCTTATCATGTGATCACCACACAGGTCATGTGATCATTGGTATCCATTTAGCAGTAGATTATTGAGGAGCAGAACTTCTCCAGTATTACTACCTCCAGCTGCATCTTATCATGTGATCACCACACAGGTCATGTGAGCATTGGTATCCATTTAGCAGTAGATTATTGAGGAACAGAACTTCTCCAGTATTACTACCTCCAGCTGCATCTTATCATGTGATCACCACACAGGTCATGTGATCATTGGTATCCATTTAGCAGTAGATTATTGAGGAACAGAACTTCTCCAGTATTACTACCTCCAGCAGCATCTTATCATGTGATCACCACACAGGTCATGTGATCATTGGTATCCATTTAGCAGTAGATTATTGAGGAACAGAACTTTTCCAGTATTACTACCTCCAGCAGCATCTTATCATGTGACCACCCCACAAGTCATGTGACCAATGGTTTCCAAGTAACAGTAGTGTATGGAAGAGCAGAACTTATACAGTATTACTACCTCCAGCAGAGTCTTATCATGTGACCACCAAACAGGTCATGTGACCCTAGAATCCAGGTAACAGTATTGTATGGAGGAGCAGAACTTCTCCACTAATAGTACCTCCAGCTGCATCTTACCATGTGACCACCACACATGTCATGTGACCCTCTGGTATCCAGGTGACAGTAGTGTATGGAGGAGCAGAACTTCTCCAGTATTACTACCTCCAGCAGCGTCTTATCATGTGACCACCACACAGGTCATGTGACCCTAGAATCCAGGTAACCGTAGTGTATGAAGGAGCAGAACTTCTCCAGTATTACTACCTCCAGCTGTGTCTTATGTGACCATCACAAAAGTCATGTGACCCCTGGTATCCAGGTAGCAGTAGATTATTGAGGAACAGAACTTCTCCAGTATTACTACCTCCAGCAGCGTTTTATCATGTGACCACCACACGGGTCATGTGACCCCAGGTATTCAGGTAAAAGTATATTATTGAGGAGCAGAACTTCTCCAGTATTACTACCTCCAGCAACGTTTTATCATGTGACCACCACACAGGTCATATGACCCCTGATATCCAGGTAGCAGTAGATTATTGAGGAGCAAAACTTCTCCAGTATTACTACCTCCAGCACCGTCTTATGTCTGTCATCTTTGTCAGTGTCTGTGAAGAAGACAAGGCACATTCTTCTCTATGTCTCTCATCTTTCTGCTTTGTTTTACAATTAGCTTTTTAACAACAACCTAAAAAAAAGTGTTGTGGTTTTTTTTCAACTGATAACTTTATTAGCTACATGCATCCCCTAGACCAGTGTTTCTCAATTCCAGTCCTCAATGCCCACCAATAGGTCAAGTTTTCAGGATTTCCTCAGTATTACAGAGGTGATATAGTGATTGTCAGGGCATTCTGTGGGAGATCCTGAAAACATGACCTGTTGGTGGGTCTTGAGTTGAGAAACAATGCCTTAGACAGACAGCAGTTATACCAGTAAATCCACGAAGTTGCTGGAAAAACCATATTAATAGTAACTTATTTATTCCACCGTTATTTCTATTCAATTACCCTATAAATACCATGTAACACTGATACTAAATGTATATCACATGACATATGCGTGGTGGGTCACATGGCTGTTTATTCCATACAGTTACTTCATGGGATTTATTACTGTGGTGGTAATGTGGGTTATACCATTATTTCCTAGATACTGCACTGTTATAAAAGAGGTATAGTAGCAGAATTTTTAATACATCTGTAATTTCCCAGTGAATACTCAGAAATAATGGATGTATTACAGGAGACACAAGTTGTGACCTCTGGATCAGTTTCTCCTGGTAACAGCTGGTACTGGTTGAGATGTGACACAACCCATTCAGATAGAGCTAAGGGACAAGGTCGCTTGAAAAGCTTCAAGGTTAATAGAAAAGACAAGGGAAGGACGCACTGTTCAAAGCAAAAATAACCCAAAAAGGGTCACAAAGCAGAGAAAAGCCTATCAGAGGAAAAGCATAGGTAATATTGCCCATCTTTTCTGTCCCTTCTGTGAAAAAATTTTGCACAATAAAAGGGGTTTTAACAAACTAAATTATTTACCTTTCAATGCAAAGATAACACAAGTGTTATAATTTTTTTACCCCCCTTGCGCATTAGAAGGTCCAGTGAGTCCCACAGGGGTGACTTAGCCCAGATGTTCCCTCTAACCAGGTCCCAAACTTTTTAAACCGGGGGCCTTTCAGGGTCCTCAAATTGAGGCCGGAAATAAAAAAAAAAAAAAATTTTCTTTGGGGGGTCGTACAATTACCGATACCCATTTACAAGTTTAGGGTTTGAACTGCTTTTTTTTTAAAAAAAAGGAAAGTTTTTTTATTGGTAAAAACAATATTACGCATCGCTAATTTCTGATACCAAAAACTTTTTTTTTTTTCTGTATACAGAGCTGGTAAGGACTTTTTTTTGCGGTAACTACGTTTTACTTGGTTCACATTGCTTTTAAGGGCTTTTTTTCGCTTTTTATTCCATTATTATTTTTTTCCGTCTGGGGATAACAAAAAAACGAAATTTCTTGATTTTTTTTTTAGGGCTTTCACCGGGAAAGGGTTAAAAACATGACAGATTTATAGGCAGTTGTTACATAGGGAAACCACATATCGTACTTTTTTTTTTGGATTTTTTTTGGGCGAGGGGTGTTTGTAAAGGGAAAGGGGGCAGAGGTGTTTTATTTTATGTGTTTCATTTTTTTTTTTTTACTTTTCACTTTCCTCATATTTGCACGGATATGCACATTCGGGTCACCACAACAACATTTTAGAATTCCCAACGGACCACATTTGTTATAGGGTTCCAGCTCTCCCAGAGACAATGTGCTTAGAAATATCGGGGAGGGGTCCGGGAATAGTCACCGCCAAACTAAAAAAATTGTCACGGGGAAACGTTGAAACATAACAAATTTTCCCCAAAATTGGAGCTCTACTAACTTCACCCAGCTTTCCCAGGCCCCTGAAAAGCTAAGCAAGAAACAGGGACGGGAAAAAATTACAATCCAAATAATTAAAGGGCTTCTAAAAAAGGTCACCCCTGTCCGACCCCTTTTTCCCTGTCTTATGGCTGTCCCTGACTCGTGGAAACCGGGGGGGGCCCTGCCCTGGCACTCCTGGGGAAGGGCTCCTGCCCTGGCACTCCTGGGGAGGGGGGCTCCTGCCCCGGCCTCCTGGGGAGGGGGCTCCTCCCCGGCACTCCTGGGGGTGGGGGGCTTCTGCCCTGGCACTCCGGGCTGGGGGCTCCTGCCCTGGCACTCCGGGGCTGGGGGGCTCCGCCCTGGCACTCCGGGGGAGGGGGCTCCTGCCCGGCACTCCTGGGGCTGGGGGCTCCCCATGGCACTCCGGGGGGGGGGGCTCCTGCCCTGGCAAAATCCTGGGGCGGGCTTCTGCCCTGGATCCCTGGGGGCGGGGGGTCCTGCCCTGGCACACATGGGGGTGGGGGGCTCCTGCATGGGACTCCTGGGGCAGGGGGCTCCTGCCCTCGCACTCCTGGGGGTGGGGGGGCCCCGCCATGGGCACTCCTTGGGCGGGGGGGGGCCTGCCCTGCACCCAGGGGGGTGGGGGGGTTTTGCCCTAGCACTCCTGGGGGAGGGGCTCCTGCCCTGGCACTCCTGGGGGTGGGGGCTTCCCTGGATCTCCTGGGGACGGGGGGTCCTGCCCTGCACTCCTGGGGAGAGGGGCTCCTGCCCTGGCACTCCTGGGAGGGGGGCTCCTCCCTGGGACTCCTGGGGGGGGCTCCTGCCCGGCACTCCTGGGTGGGGGGGTTCGCCCTGGGACTCCTGGGGGTGGGGGGGTCCTGCCCCCGGCACCCTGGGGCTTGGGGGGCTCCCGCCCTGGCACCCGGGGGGAGGGGGGGTCCTCCCTGGGACCCTGGGGCTGGGGGGGTCCTGCCCTGGCACTCCGGGGGGTGGGGGGGTCCTCCCTGGCACTCCCGGGCGGGGGCTTCTGCCCTGGGCTCCTGGGGGCGGGGGGTCCTGCCTGGCACACATGGGCGGGGGCCCCGCCGGCACCCGGGGGGGGAGGGGGGCCTCCTGCCCCGGGACTCCTGGGGCCCTGGGGGGGTCCTTCCATGGCACTCCTGGGGCTGGGGGGGTCCGCCCGGCACTCCCGGGGGGTGGGGGATCTTTCCCCTACACTCCTGGGGGGAAGGGCCCTGCCCTGGCACCCGGGGGGGGGGGCTTCGCCCGGATCTCCTGGGGACGGGGGCTCCGCCCTGGCACCATTGGGGGTGGGGACTTCTGCCCTGGCACTCCTGGGCTGGGGGGCTTCCCCCCTGGCACTCCTGGGGGTGGGGGGGTTCTGCCCTGACACTTCGGGGCGGGGGCTCCTGCCATGGCACTCCTGGGCTGGAGGGTTCCCCTGCACTCCTGGGGTGGGGGCTTCTCCCGACACCCTGGGTTGGGGGGGTCCGCCATGACACCCTGGGCGGGGGCTTCTGCCCGACACTCCGGAGCAGGAACGCTGAGGACTGACGTCGCACCTGTTTCAGACCCCAGGGGAAATCGCCTCAGTGACCAGTGCGACTTGTTGGGAGGGGGGGAGGGGGTAGCGGCACTCTGCAAAGGACGGGAGGTGCCTGGTGACGGGGGGCAGACACTCCACCCCTCACTTTCTTCACAGGTACCTCACAAATTTTTTGTAAGTGTCCACCCTCCGCACTCAGGCACCTCCCGTCCCTTTTAAATTTCCCGCCCCCACCCCATTCCACCTAAACGGCCCTGCCGTTGCCTGCCTCGATGGCCCTCACTCACCCACACTCCCACGCACCCCCCCCTGCCGCCACCCCCGATACCCTTTTGTACACACCCACCTACATTGGCGGTGGATGGGGGGCAGCGGGCCGGATAAAAGTCCCCGGCGGGCCCCATCGGCCCCCGGGCCTATTTGAGGACCCCTTCAAGCTTTTGAACATAAAAAGGGGCATTGACATATCTGGGCATATCAAAAATTGTCAATAGTCTTATACAACGCAAAGATAATAGTTCTATGGTGTCTATAATCTTGACATTATAAACTCTACATACATATGTCCTATCACATGCAGATACATTACAGCAGCCCACATAATTTCTTACTCCCCTGACAAAACAAAATATTGCTTTGTTGTTAGTCTATCAGGATGAAGAGGAAGAGAGGGCAAAACACCATTATAAAGCTTTGACTGGATTCCGAGGACTGTGCATGCTACATTTTTCACCAATTATCATGGCTCCTATACGCTGGCGACAAAGATAAAAGGTGCCAGACATTGGGAAAAAATGGTTATATCCCCCCTTTTTAAAGGGGTTTTTTCCACAAAACCATTTCATACCTCCTCATCCACTCTTTACCTGGGGTGATTTGTTTGAATTCATATCAGTACCCAAATACAAACCCCACCTTCCCTCGATCAAAAAAGGTCTGTTTATGTAAAGCAATCGGAGTAGCGAAGATAAAATTTTTTGCCCCCAGACAAATCCCATGTTCAAATCCCCCAGGAACCAAACCTTGTTTTGTTTTTTCCCAATGTAACCAGTTTTTAGGGTTTTTTTTTTTTTTATTTTCACTTTTACTAATTACTAAGAGTCAGAGGACAGGATAAAGTACAGCACCTGGTTTAACCTCAGTAGCTCCTGGGGGGAAAATGTGCTAGCATGTACCAACTGGGACTCACAGCCTTTTATCCCCGGAACAGTGAAACAATGGGTCACTAAAAAAGCAAAATAAACAAAAACGTGGGGAGATTTTATAATTAAAGAAGGGAAAAATGTTTGTTATTTCATTTGAAAGCTTATCACATCAATTTTACTTCATGGCAAAACCCCTTTAAGACAGGCTGTAGTAGCACTGCTGTGCTGGAAGAGAGAACTTGCTAAGAGTAGTAGTCAGTAAGGGCCACATGTATGAAAACTATCTAAAAATCTGATTGGTTGCTATGGGCAACAAAGTGAAGTTTAGACCTAGACAGTTTTTACACATGTGGCCCCAAGTGTTCTCCCCAGTGTTAGGGCAGGCAGGTAAGGCTGTGTACTGTACAGCAGACTTTGCTGGGCAGAGAATGTGGCTGCCAGTGTGTAGGGAGAAACACAGCTGCATTCTCTGATGTAATACCGCTAGCAAGAGCCAAGTAATATTATCACAGAAAAAACTCTCCTGTACTGTTACTAAATAATACCTTCACACCCTGAGCACACATTACAGGCACATAGTAAATACTATCACCATTCAGTAATTGAATACGAACCATTATACAAAACCCAGAATGACCACCATACAGTGACCATGTAATAACAGATAGCGGTACTTCGAGTACTCGTACACAGGGGTTCTGCAGACCCTATAAGTGATTACAGTAAAGCTAAATCAATAGACCCGCAGGTGTATGATCTCGGGTAGTTTAGTGTAAGGAAAGAAATTATAGTGAGCGTTCCTGATAGTCTATAGCATATATATGGTTCATTTGAGCATCCATCGTGGTCCAGGGCAATGAAGGGATTGTCTGTAGCCCTGGTCTGGAAGGAGAGAGAAGAAACACAGAGGATTTTGTGACTATACTTGGCAAATTAGCTAAGATTTCCTGAATCACCCCTTTGTGATCAAGCTGTATGATCAGTAAGTCTAGTAAGAATGGCTGCCGGGCTCCTATGCAGCTCTACAAGTTGTGCAAATGATATATTTGCTTATAGTACAGTAGATGGCACAAAGGTGACACAAAACTGTAATACACCAATGGAAATAAAGCTACGGCATCTTGGTTTATTTATTAAGAAACACCAGTTCTAAATTATCTTTAGCCAGCCTACAAGTACAGTAGATAGCATGACCTGGTTGTAGGTACCTGCCCACTTATCAAATATGACTTAAAATTAATTGAAATTAATAGATCACCACTGACAGGCTCATTGAAATCATACTGCACATCGGGACAAAACACTGATGTTTAGAATAGAAAACCTGCCTGAAATTATACTGTTGCTGATTACAGCAGATAATACCAGAGTTTAGCAAACCCCATGGGGCCAAAAAAGATTTCTGAGGCCCATATTGTGTAAGTCATTTCCAGTAAGGTCTGTAGATACCAATTAAAAAAAAACCTCCAAAAATATACTGTTAACTTAATTTGGAATTTAGATTGGTAAACAGGGAACGACGTGAGCAATGACAAATTGTGTACAGCGCTACAAAATATGTTAATGCTATAAAAATACATTAAAAAAAATTCTATGGATACTCTTTTTACAAAAAAAAAATCTTCTTTATCCAGGGTTTCATTGCTTCATTTGTAATATCCGTCAGCATGGAAACCACACAATCCTTTGTTTGTTTCTATGGGTACGAATGTGGTGTGTGAAGACCAGTTATTCTTAAACTATCTAATAAATTTCAACAACAGAGTATTTTAGTGTCCTGAACACAACATAGAAGACCAAACACTTCAGGAGCATCACAGTACGCTAGGTTGTTGTACCAAGAAAAATTCTAATTCATTTTTATAAATTTTGAGCAAGCCACTGTAGTCCACTAAACCTTTTCCCAGCTGTGTGCCCAGATTTCTGTTGCAGACTTTTCTGCCTCTGGAAATGTTCTCTTACACAGTGTCATATGGGATAGAGGTGTTTGGCTTCAGAATACGGTTCATAAGCTTCTACATTTTGAAAGGATCATTTTCTAACAGGTACTTCTTGGCCTATACATATACGGCAGGAATGTTCCAGTCGAGGAACTTAGTTCTGTTATGACATAAGACATTGTATACAGTAAATAGGTTATCGTATAGTACCATGGTACCTTGGCAACGTTATTAATTCTCCAAAAGGCAGGTTGAGTATCAAAAAAGTTGAGTACCAAATACTCTTTTTCTAAAGGGAATGATGTAAATTGAATTCATCTGTTCCCCCAGAAAGACACATTGTATAAGGCAATGTATTTATTAAAGGGGTATATTACTAAATAAACATTAAAAAGACATAAAGAAAAAATAATAGATTAAATAAAATAATATGAACCTCCCTTACCTATATTTAGAGGAGTTCATGGTCTAAGTGGATGGTGGGGAGAATGGTGGTAAGGAGAAGAGACATTACTATCTGGAAGAAAGCCCTTTTTTATTTGCACAAAAAATACCATAGTTTGAAAATGTCCCAAAAGCCACAAACAGTTTTAAGGGGTTGCTTCACTACATTGATTCATCTTAACTTAGTCCTGTTTTCTTGGTTTCACTTTGAATTCAGAGGCATGTTTACTGGCTTCTACTAGGATGCAGTAGAAGCCAGGTCTGTAGCTATAGAAACCAGTGCTGACAGTCTATCAGGAGAGACTGAACAGGTCTGCTGCTATAGCAACCAGTGCTAGCAGCCTATCAGAAGAGATCAAACAGGTCTGTAGCTATAGCGACCTGAGGAGCTGATGCAGCCCATACAAGAAGGGATATCTCAGAATAGGTAGGACTCTGTTAATGGACACATATTGCAAAGTGACTTGTTTTTGCAAGATCATTAACATAAAAAGCCATCCTTGTAGTGAGACAACCCCTTTAACATTCCGCAATTTACCTAAGCTGGACTGCGAGTACAGCATCAAAAATTATTCCTGAATGGCTTGATTATACAGGGCACACCAAAAGGAATGTCACAAAGGACAGAGTATTACTTAGTACGCTACAGTATTACAGTATTCATGTATAGAAGCCATGCAGGCTGAGCTGATTGTTACGGAGGATGAAGTGATTGGTACTGGCATTTGGTATAGTACACCGCAACTAAGAGACAACTATGATATACCACAGGGGCACCCATTTTATGCCACAAATTAAATTGTTTTTTTTTAAAAATAGGACTCTATGGCTAACATATACTACTGTATTCCTGTATAGTAGCGTTCATCTGTGGCATACAACATGTACCTCTGCTAGACACTACAAATCACAATGTAAAAAGAGCCTGAATTAAGAGATGTGCCTAAATGCAATGCAGTAGTTAGCGGGGAGGTAAAAAAGGGGTCTGGCTAGTGGACAAAGATGTATTTTCTTTAATAAAATATAGTGCTAATGTTCTTTTTGCTACCTGTACTAAATTGACGATTTATAACAAAACATAAGCAGCACTGTAAGACGCCATGAATTAGGATGAGGAAGTGTGTTCCATACAGTATGTTCCATAAAGCAGCTCATGCTGTTGGACACTTGGAGACAGTGGTCCCAGCTCATTAAAGGGGTTGTCTCGCTACAAGGATTGCTTTTTATGTTAAAGAATTTGAAAAAACAAATCACTTTGCAATATGTGTCCATTAACAGTGTCCTACCTATTCCTAGATATCCCCTCTTGTATGGGCTCCATCAGCTCCTCAGGTCGTTATAGCTACAGACCTGTTCTATCTCTCCTGATAGGCTTCCAGCGCTGGTCGCTATAGCTACAGACCTGGAGTCCTCTGTAGCTCGTCACTGCAGGCCAGCAGTAGCCAGTAGAAACCAGTAAAGCCAGTAAACATGTCCCTGAATTCAAAAATGAAACCGAGAGAACAGGACTGAGGTAAGAGGAATCAATGTAGTAAGACAACCCCTTTAACTCTGATTCTCTTTTCTAATGGTTGGTAAGAATCTGTGCAAGTCTATCCTCTCCAGAACGGCATTCTTAGCCAGTGCAGAATTAGCCATAGACATGGAGTGGTGTGGAGGAGGCAACAAACACTTTTCTGTTTCAAAACCCAGCATCATAATGGCGGGTCCAGTGTGAGTGTTCCTATGTTGCTCCTCTATTTTCTGTGTATATGCCACTAATTGTGGGAGCGTGTTTGCTGTATAGATTGCTTCTAACGTAAATGGTGCTCTCCACACATTTCATGCTCCAGTGCCTTTTATTTACTTTTTAGTGCTAAAAACCTCACATTTCTACATTACTGAAAAAAATATGTATATTGTGAAGTGTACCAGTATGCATGTGCACATTTCATTACCATGCATCCAATGCAAGCAAATTGGAAAACTGCACTATGCATCAGTTGCTTTAAAACACTTCTATAGATTTTTTTTCTCTTTAATTCCCTTATCGTTTTTATTTATTTGGTTAATGGTATTGAACAGATTTTAGTCTTAAGACCTCATTTAGCAAGGGTTTATGCAGTCTATAAGATATTTAACCCTTTGTTGATAACTCCAGTGAAGCTTTAAAGAAAAAAAATGTATCGCTATTCCTATGGGGTTTTTTCTTTTCTGAGAAAGCTATAGCACACTATGTGGGTTTACGCTGTGACTATAGGCTCAACTGTCCTGTTTCATGTCCTACAATAAAAACTGCAGTAACAACTTTTTCACTGGTCAGTATATGTAACCAAAACTAGTAATGGGCCCAAGTCATGGAAGATGTGCCTCATAAAATTCGAGGTGGTTAAAAAAGATTTGTTTATCTAAGACGCCTCATTATATAAATGTTAAAACCCACTGTTAAACTCTAAACTAATAGTGCACAAACAGTTGTTTAGTTCATGGCTTTTAGGGTGCATACAGAGTAAACATCCACAGTGCAGGTGATACTTTCTGACCTTCACTTCCACAGTCTACATAACACTTATTTACAGGTTGCATCGAAAACAATTTTTTGTTAGATTGCCTTCTTGGTTACTATTTTCATTCCTTCATTTCTGTCTTTATCATCTATTACAGTGTTTTACTGTATGTTGCTGCCTAAAGTTATGTCTGCTTAAAGGGGTTTTCTCACTACAAAGCCTAGCTTTCAACATGAAGGGACGGTTAAATGAAGACTTTTTCTAAATATATTGGTCAATAGATTTTACTTTAGTCATGAGATGAGACATTTTATATTTCTGGGTGCACACAAGTTTCTGTGGTTACATGGTTCTCTGACCATAACTATGTTATCTGATTAGAACAAAGAGCTTAGAGCAGGGAGAGATGTCACCCCATGGATGGACTGATCTCCGTGTTTACTGAAAGGATCTCCTGCATTTGTCAGTGTAAGGGTATGTTCACACGGCGTTTTGGATCCGTTTTAGATCCGAAAATCGCATCTAAAAGCATTGCATCAATCGGATCCAAAAAGCATCCAACAAATAGGTACGTGTTTGGATGCGTTTTGGCTGCAGCAGGATCGCACCCTATAGTTTTCAGTAGGGTGCCTGCTGCGTCCTTCAGATCAAGAACTGACATGTCAATTCTTTGAATGGACCCGAAACACGCATCTGAAAGATGCAAGTAAACACGCATCCGCGATCACTCGTCTGAACATCGATGCATGTTTTACATTGAAAGCAATGTAAAAATCACACTGCTAATTGCTAAATGCGTGGTTGGGTCCATTTAGGGTCCGAAACATAGATCCAAACACACATCTATAAATGTATGTATACACGGACTCAACACGCCGTGTGAACATACCCTAACAGCTCAGCTACTTACAGAGAAGCTACATATGCTAAGCACTGCTATAGAACAACCCACAGCTTTAGGAGACAGAGTGAGTGTAAAACTGCTTATGGACTCAGTGAAACAGTCTAGTGAGAAAACCACTTTAAGCCTGGATCACATCACCTTCATCACAAGTTCCGCCAAGAATGACAGAATAAAAAGCTCAGCAAGTTGCGCTATATTTCCTAGAAAATTGTCGGACTCTGTGGCAAAAACCTGACAGATCCATTGTAGTCATTGGGCTCTATCAGTCACCATTGGTGTCCATTGTAATATGGATTTGTTCGGTTCTCTGCAGCTGAGGTTCCGAATTAGGCCTGACACCTTATTATTATAACTTGTATTCTTTGAGCTTATTATTTCAGTTGAAACTAATACTGATGGCCTATTCTTATTATAGGCCATTCATTGCAGATTAACCCTCTGAGCCACTATAACCTAAACTGCACAGCAGTGTGACCACTCAGCTTAAGGACTCATCCCACTCAGGTAAAATTTACATCTTTGCAGAGTCCCTAAGCTCCTTCCTGACAAATCAGAGAAGGATGTTGATAAAAAAAACTGCCCTGATTATCGAGAAAACTTCTCCACCCTAGACCACAAACAGTAGCTTAACCCTTTGTTTTTCCTAGACAACCAGGTACTAACCATTTCTGTGGCTTTAACCCATCATCTACCCTACACTACCGATGATATGAACTGCCTAACTGTCCTAGACCACCAGTAATGATGTCATTAACCCTTTTTTTCTATAGACAACCAGCCATATTAATAATTCTCTTCTCTACCCAAAATACCAGAAAGTAACCCATTCTCTTCTAGAGACCACTTGGGAACCAACATAAACCCCTTTTACTGTTCAAGATCAACAGAGTTGCAGGCGTTAACCTAGCTAGAAAAGCTTAGAAGTAATGCCCAGAACCTCTACTGATCAGCTTGCTAGTATTGCAGGTCAATCTGCTCTATAAATGGAACTGGCCTGGAATACTAGGCACAGCCACTACTACAGTATCTCACAAAAGTGAGTACACCCCCTCACATTTTTGTAAATATTGTATTATATCTTTTCATGGGACAACACTGGGAATATGACACTTTGATACAATGTAAAGTAGTCAGCAGAGGTGTAACTTAAAGCTCTTGGGCCCTAGTGCAAAAAGTGAAATGGGGCCCCCAGTTACCATGCAGCGCTTACAATACTGGTATTTTCTGTGTGGCAGAAGAGCTTTTGGGCCCCCTCAGGCTGCAGGGCCCGGTAGCGACTGCTACCGCCCCACCCCCTGAAGCTCCGCCCCTGGAAGTCATTGTACAGTTGTATAGCAGTGTCAATTTGGTGTGCCCTCAAAATAACTCAACACACAGCCATCAATGTCTAAACCGCTGGCAACAAAAGTGAGTAAACCCCTAAGTGAAAATGGACAAATTGTGTCCAATTGTGCCCAAGTATTACAATTTCGTAGGTGAGAATGGGGAGCAGGTGTGTTAAATTTGGTGTTATCACTCTCACACTCTTTCTTACTGGTCAATTGAACTTTAACATGGCACAGAACTTTCGTACGATCTGAAAAAACAATTGTTGCTCTACATAAAAGATGACCTAGGCTATAAGAAGATTACCAAACCACTGAGCTGCAGTGGTTTAACAAGACAGGTTCCACTCCAAACAGGCCTCGCCATGTTTGACCACAGAACTTCAGTGCACATGCTCAGTATCATATCTAGAGATTGTCTTTTCAAAATAGATGTATATGTGCTGCCATCATTGCAGTAGAGGTTAAACAGTGAGGGGGTCAGCCTGTCATTGCTCATACCATATACCACACACTGTAGCAAATTAGTCTTCATGGGTGTCATCCCAGAAGGAAGCCTCTACTAAAGATGATGCACAGGAAAGCCCACAAACAGTTGTCTAAAGACAAGTAGACTAAGGACATGGCTTACTGGAACCATGTCCTGTGGTCTAATGAGACCAAGATAAAATTAATTGGTTCAGATTTTGTCAAGTGTGTGTTGTGGCGGCAACCAGGTGAGGAGCACAAAAGCAAGTGTATCTTGCCTACAGTTAAGTTTGGTGGCGGGAGTGTCATGGGTTGGTGCTGCATGACTGTTGTCAGCTGCTACAGTTCATTGAGGGAACCATGAATACCAATATGTACTGTGACATACAAAGCAGAGCATGATCCTCTCCTTTTGGAGACTAGGCCACAGGGCAGTATTCCAACATGAAAACGACCCAAAACACACCTCCAAGACAACTGTATTTCTAAAGAAAATGAAGGTAGAGGTGCTGGATTGCCCAAGCATGTCTCCGGACAAAAACCCTATTGAGCATCAGTAGGGCCTCCTCATATGGAAGGTGGAGAAGCACAAGGTCTCTAACATTCCTCCAGTTCTGTGATGTCGTAATGTAACCTTGATCCACTCCCATCTCACCTCATCCCAGACCTCAGCCCTGTTCTACTCCCAGCTCTCACCCATCTCTTCAACCTATCACTAACCTCAGGCATCTTCCCTTCATCATTTAAGCATGCTACCATCACCCCCATCATTAAGAAACCATCTCTCGACCCCTCCCCTCTGTTGAACTATCGCCCCATCTCACTGCGTCCATTTGCTTCTAAACTCCTCGAACAACACGTCTACCTTCAACTGTCCTCCCATCTGTCCTCCGACTCTCTTCTTGACCCACTGCAATCTGGTTTCCGATCCCATCACTCTACAGAAACCGCCCTAACCAAGGTCACTAACGACCTTGTAACTGCTAAAACCTCACGTCACTCCTCTATCCTTCTCCTCCTAGACTTATCCTCTGCCTTTGACACTGTTGACCTTTCCCTCCTGCTACAAATCCTCTCATCCCTCAGCATCACGGACTCAGGCCTTTCCCGGATCTCCTCCTACCTCACTGATCGGACATTCAGTGTCTCTCACTCTCGCACCACCTCCTCCTCTCGGCCTCTCCCTGTTGGTGTCCCTCAGGGGTCAGTCCTGGATCCCTTACTTTTCTCTATCTACACTCTTGGTATGGGCCAGCTCATACCATCACATGGATTTCAATACCACCTGTATGCTGATGACACCCAACTTTACATCTCCGGCCCAGACATCAACTCTTTACTGTCCAAGATCCCAGATTGTCTGTCGTCCATATCCTCCTTCTTCTCCTCCCGTCTCCTAAAAATTAATGTAGAGAAAACTGAATTCATTTTCTTTCCACATTCCCACTCCATCCCTCCACCTGATCTCTCCATCATAGTAAATGGATCTACACTCTCACCGGTCCAGCAAGTCCGCTGCCTTGGGACAACACTTGACTCCTCTTTGTCCTTCAAACCCCACATCCAAACCCTCACCTCTGCCTGCCGCTTCCACCTGAAAAATATTTCACGAATCTGCTCATTCCTCAACCCTGTCACTACAAAAATGCTGGTCCATGCCCTCGTCATCTCCCGCCTTGACTACTGCAACATCCTTTTTTGCGGCCTCCCGTCTAGCACTCTTGCTCCCCTTCACTCCATTATCAACTCTGCTGCCCGTCTTATTCACCTCTCTCCTCACTATTCCTCTGCCTCTCCCCTCTGCTAATCCCTGCACTGGCTACCCATTGCCCAGCACATTCATTTCAAGTTACTAACCATGACCTACAAGGCTCTCCATAACCTCTCTCCTCCTTATATCTCTGCTTTAATCTCCAGATATCTCCCCTCACGCAACCTCTGCTCCTCACAGGACCTTCTTCTCTGCTCTCCTCTTATCAGCTCCTCACATAACTATCTCCAAGACTTCTCCCGTGCCTCCCCCATACTCTGGAACTCACTCCCCAACACAGACTCTCCCCCCCGTTCACCACCTTCAAATGCAACCTGAAAACCCATCTCTTCAGGATTGCTAATAACCTAAAATAACCCTGCTGCCCCTACACCCCCCACAAACATGTCTTCCCCCCCCACCTTCTGTCTCTCTCCCCCTTCCTGGTAGATTGTAAACCTTTGCGGGCAGGGTTCTCTCTCCCTCTGTACCTGTTAGTCACAGATTGTCATGGTTATAATTGTTTGATTTATGTTATGTATGTAACCCCCTGAATGTACAGTGCCCTGGAATCAATGGCGCTATAAAATAAATAATAATGGAGTAGTGGAAGAGAATTCCAGTGGTATCAACCCATGGAGCTCTAGTGAACTCCATGCCCAAGAGAGTTAAGGCAGTGCTGGAAAATAATGGTGTCCATACAAAATATTGACACTTTGGGCACAATTTGTCCATTTTCACTAAGGGGTGTACTTTTATTGTCTGCAATTTGTTGAGTTGTTTTGAGGGCACACCAAATTTACACCATTATACAAGCTGTATACTGACTACTTTACATGGTATCCAAGTTGCATATCTTCAGTGTTGTCCCATGAAAAGATATAATTCAATATTTACAAAAATGTGAGGGGTGTAGTCACTTCTGTGAGATACTGTATATGTATAATGCTGTGTCTAGTAAACAAAGGTGAGACTAGGGCACTCACTGGAGCACTGTAGTTGCTTCTATTGGTTGAACCACCACATATTAGATGCTCAGGGCTAACTTAAGGAAAGGCCAACAATATTACAGTCCTCTTTAATGAATTAGTTATGTGAACACATATGACTCATGTAAATACAGTTCAAAACCAAAGTTTTCATACATTACTGTAAAAAGACACATATGCATGTTATTATCACTATCTGACATGAAATCAGAATAAACCTTACCCGTTTTAGGTCAATTAGGATTACCAAAATTATTTATATTTGCCAAATGCCAGTATCATGAAAGAGAACTTTTTAAGGCATTTTTATTACTTTCTGCAAAATGAAAAGTTTACATACACTAGGATTACTATGCTTTTAAATAATTTGGGACAGCCCATATGATGATGCCATGTCTTTGATAGGTTTCTGATAGGTTTATTGGCAACATCTGAGTTAATTAGAGACACAGCTGTGGATGTATTTTAATTCACATCAACACTGCTTCTGTGTGTAACATCAAAGAAATCAGCCGAGATATGAGGAAGAGAATTGTGGACTTGCATAAGTCTGGATCATCCTTGGTTGCAATTGCCAGATAACTGTAGGTGCCTTGTTCATCTGTACAAACAATTACATGCAAGTACAAACAAGATGAGAATGTCCAGTCATCATACCACTCAGGAAGGAAACGGGTTCTGTGTCTCAGAGATGAACGTGCTTTGGTCTGACATGTGCATATCAACCCAAGAACAAAAGCAAAAGACCTTGTGAAGATGATGGCGAATGCTGGTAAGATTGTGTCTTTATCCACAGTGAAATGAGTACTGTATCAACATGGGCTGAAAGGCCACTCTGCCAGGAAGAAGCCATTACTCCAAAAGAAACATATAAAAGCCAGATTAATGTTTGCAAATGCACAGGAGCAAAGACGTACATTTTTGGAGACATGTCCTGTGGTCTGACAAAACTAAAATTTAACTGTTTGGCCATAATGACCATCGTTACATTTGGAGGAAAAAGGGAGAAGCTTGGAAGCCTAAGAACACCAACCCAACTGTGAAACACGGGGGTGGCAGCATCATGTTGTGGGGTTATTTTGCTGGAGGAGGGACTGGTGCATTTACAAAATAGATGGCATCATGAGGAAAGAAGGTTATGTGCCAATACGGAAGCAACATCTCAAGACATCAGCCAGGAAGTTAAAGCTGGGGCGGAAATGGGTCTTCCAAATGGACAATGACCCGAAGCATACTGCCAAACTGGTTACAAAGTGGCTTAAGGATAACCAAGTTAATGTTTTGCAGTGGCCATCACATAGCCATGATCTCAATCCTATTGAAAATGTATGGGCAAAGCGGAAAAGGCAGGTGCAAGAAAGGTGACCTACGATCATGGCTCAGTTCCAACAGTTCTGTCAGGAGGAACGGGCCCAATGTAATGGTTTTGTGGATTCGCTGGACCACCGCAAGCGATGATAGCTAAGCCACGCCAGGGAGCAGAGTCTAAGTAGGCCCCGGTTTTCACCAGAGCCCGCCGCAAAGCGGGATGGACTTGCTGCGGCGTGAGGCTACCAGGTCGCTACCCCTGACGTGACTTGCTTGCGATGGCAGCCGGGGTAATGCGTGGTACAGAATCGTAATCCAGAGACGTTGTCTGAGACAGGCAGGAGGTCAGGACGGGCGGCAGAGGTTCGTGGTCAGAGAAGGGCAGATGGTCAGGGCAGGCGGCAAACAGGCAAGGTCAGGAAACGAAGCGAAACAGACTGGAACACGGGTAATCAATACGGAACTCCAACACTCTCAAGACTTGCTAATGCAAACCAACAATCTGGCAGAGAGTGCAGGGGGTGTGTACAATGTATAGGACCAGCAGCCGGCAATTAGCAAATTATCGGCGCGCTGGCCCTTTAAATCCAAAGAAGCCGTTGCGCGCGGCGGCCGGCACAGGCAGGAGCCGGGGACACAGGAGCGTGGACGGGTAAGTAACCTGGCGCAACAGCCTGGGCAGCAGGGGAATGGTCGCGGGCGGCCGCGTCACCCGCACCGGGCCCCCTGCGGGCAGGGGGGCAGCCGCGTGGGGCAACGGCACCCGCGCCGGACCCCATGACACCCAAATTCCTACCAACTATTAGAAGACACTTGTGAAATGATTTCCAAATCATTTGACCCAAGTCATACAGTTTAAGGGCAATGCTACCAAACACTAATTGAATGTATGTAATAAAAGTAATAAAAATGCCTTAAAGAATGATCTCTCTCCAATTATTTTGGCATTTGGCAAATAGAAATAATTTTGGTTCCTAATTGCCCTAAAACAGGTAAGGTTTATTCTGATTTCATGTCAGATAGTGAGAAATATGTGTCTTTTAAAATTCTGGTTTCAACTGTATATGTAAAGATACAACTACCTTATAGCCTGTTTGCATAATTTATGTACAAAACTCAATGAAACAGATTAAAGGGGTTGTCTCACTACATTGATTCATCTTACCTCAGTCCTGTTTTCTTGGTTTCACTTTGAATTCAGGGGCATGTTTACTGGCTTCCACTAGGCTGCAGTAGAAGCCAGGTCTGTAGCTATAGCGACCAGCACTGGCAGCCTATCAGGAGAGATCAAACAGGTCTGTAGCTATAGCGACCACAGGAGCTGATGCAGCCCATACAAGAGGGGAAATCTCAGAATAGGTAAGACACTGTTAATGGACACATATTGCAAAGTTACTTGTTTTTGCAAGATCTTTAACATAAAAATCCTTGTAGTGAGACAACCCCTTTAAGTTTAGGAGACTGCATCCATGAATCCAATTCTAACCACCTCAAAGTAATAATAAGTCTGGTTAAAGAGAAGAATGAAAGTTGAAGCATATTGGCATTATTTAGCTTATTTAAAATAAATCACACCAATATTTATGCATAAGGTTCCATTTTCTACACTTTGAATCATCGTCACTCAAGGTCTTAAAATACAAAAAAACTATCGGATTTACTGCATCTTTTTTATTCTTTTTATTTTTTTTTTATTGTTGCACAAAACCATCAAAGTATAATCATGAGGAGGAGAGGCTGCTCATAAGACTAGTGTGTGAACATGGTATAGGAGTAAGCTATGAACTACAGGCATGAATAAGCTGTGATACCTTAACTTTTTGGTTCCAGTAAGGTTGTACAAAATTTCAGATTGTCAAAACCAATAGGGGAGAATAACGGGTACAGGGTATAACTTAAATGCCCCTGAAAAAATACATGAGTATTCTAGACCACCAAAAACAAAAAGTCATGTATCTAAAACACAACCTTTAATATTTTTCTCTAAAAGCAAGATGTGTATCACCTAATTCAAAGCTCAAATCAATACTAACCCTACTTTGCCTAATTGACCCTATTACCTACTTATGGGGTGAAACGCCCCAATAAGGGCGGCCCCATACGGAACCTTACCCCTACAAACACTTACCCTAACAAAACAAAAAATCCCAAAATTTCAGATTGGCCTTAATTTAGACAAAGACTGAAATCTCAATCTTATCCCTGATACATATTAACCAGTAATAAGTCTGGTTATTATGTATGCTAAGTATAGTGGCTATGGGAATTAATACAAAGTGGGCATAACCTTTAATTGTTGAAATTAAAGTATTGTGGGAAAAATACTTACAGAAGTTCATAGTAAACCTTCTTCTTTTAATAGCCACTGTCAAGAAGTCAGATTTTAGCCTGCCCAAACTAATTACAACGTAGAATCAATGTCTGTAACAGTTACTTTTACCATAGAGATCAGTAGTGTGACAAGAAGCTGAGAGAGGAAGTTCAGAGAGATCATTATTATTCACACTGTAATAGGTAATCTCACTAAAGACTTCAAGCCGCTTACTGTCAACTACTTATACGTAAATGCATATAATGTGCCAAGTCTATTGGTTGGACAGCAGTGTTGATGGGAGCTTTTGCACCCGTTTTGTATATTGTGGCACTTCATACTAATATATGAAATATTCACATGCACTGGAATGTCTATAATTTATTCCACTATTTAAAGCTTTATCATATGTCTCTAGTGATGGAAAGAAGTCTGGAATAATTCACAGGCTCAGTAAGAATTTACCTATAGCCAATCCTGGGAGAAGGGTGCTTGCTAAAGAGAAAATTTACATATGAATATACTTGCATGTATTCATACGTAAAATATGTATATTTATATGTTGATCAGTAACCAGCATTGCTATATGGTGAGAGGAGGATACTTAAAAAAGAACAATGGAATATTTGCTTTATTTTGTAAGAGTAGAAAAAATGGACAGCCCTAGACAACTTAAGGAGTGTCCTTTTTAGTGGCCAAGGTGCCAGACAATATGTCCCTGCTGAGATGTCAATTTAGGACTAAATATAGAACATACTTATGAAGGCCCCGTAGCATGATATGTCTCCTGATATGTCTGTTTTAGTAAATACTTGCATTCCCTGTGAAATAACAATTCTGAAGCATCTTCTCTTATACCTCTGTGTTGTGCTGTTCCTCTGTACTCCCTTCTAGAAATATATTACCGAATCAGTCCGCTGGGTGTTACCTTACAGTTTTGTCACTGTACACACTGATTGGACAACGGCCAGGGACAGCCCCCTCCCCATTGAAAACACCCAGTTGACAGATTCAGTAATAGACCTATAAAAGGATAAAAGCGGACCATCACTACACAGATTTATTAGAGAAGATGCTCCAGAATTGTTATTTCACAGAGGACAGAAGTCTTTACTATCCACAGGTATATTAGAACAGCCATGGGTCCTCTTCAATGATATAAGAAGATATTAGTTGCTATACTTTTGATTTTGAGAGGTGACAGTACTGCAATGAGATCTAGAGCTTGAAGAAACTTATGTTGATCAAGGAGAGGGAGAAATATCCACTCATGATGCACACAGGGCTGAGTTTACTCTGAGAGCAGCTAATGGTCTGTATAAGAAGGAAAAGAAGCAATTTCTTTTAAAAGGGCCCTTGTTCTCAGTGTAGGCTCCTGAATAGTTGTAGCAATTAATTGCACAATTGGCTGCATATATTTAAAGTGGTGTTACCAGTGTCGGACTGGGATGCTAAAGGCCCACAGGTGGAGCTGACTTTAGGGGCCCACCAGTTGAGTTTTTATGGGCCCACCAGTGAATTTTATTTTAGGAGCCCATGCTACAGCTATTGTAAATGGCTGTTTATGCCTCCTATACTCTGTCTCTTGCTTTTTGCCTCTCTTTCTATGCTTTTTTGCTTCTTCTGAGAATGTAAATAGAGTTAAAAAACAACTTTAGGTCTACCATGCCCAGCGGGCCCACCGGGGGTTTCCCTTATTGCCCTGTGGGCCAGTCCAAGCCTGGGTGTTATCACAATCTCATATCATACCTCCTGCAGCCAGCTCTTCAGCTCTGTGTGCTCAGAAGGGGGCGTGTGTGGATTTGTTGTATTATTTTCATATATGTGACCAGCAGGCTGACATCACCATGTCTTTTCTCTCTATAGTGAATGAAAGGTTTTTTTATGTATAGAATTGTAAGAAGCTACACTGTAGCTCAGAGGTAACATTTTTGCTTTACAGCACAAGGGTCATTGGTTCAAATCCCTGCAGGAACCAAACCTGAGGATTTTTTTTTTCCTCTTTATCAATGCACGTACCTCATTGAGGTTTCTTTTGTTGTATTTTCACTGATACTAAGGAGCACAGACGACAGGAGTAGAATGACAGCACCTGGGGTTTGAACACTCAGTAGCTGCCTGAGCGGAGAAGTGATGTCTGAGCATGTGCGACCAGGACTGGAGACGAGCTGTAAACAATGGATCAATAAAGGGGCAGCTAAAACAAAAACGGTGCAGAATTTTTAATATTGATGAATGGTGAAAATGTTTAGTATTTAATTTCCAAACTTCCCCCGTCAATTTTACTTTGTGGCAAAACCCCTTTAAACTGGTCAGTTTCTTATATTTACTGATGTATATGGTTTCTAGTTGTAGTTAGGTTTAGACGGGCACATGGGGTAGTATAGAAAACCCCCAGTGGTCCCATAGGCATGGTGGGCCATTGAGCATGGTAGACCTGAGACTGCTTTTAAAAAAGAAAGGCAGAAGAGAGACAGAAAGCAAGAGTCATGTACAGTAGCTGTAGAAACAGCCCCAAGAATCAACTCCACTAGTGGACCCCAAGAATCAATACAAATGGAAGGTCACAAGAAGCAACTCCAATGGTTGAACTGAGGCACCCCATTCTGACACTGCCTATTGTACAGTGCATTATGACTACAGTATAGTTTACACTACCCAGTGGGAAGCATAAAGCAAGCAATAGCATTTTTTTTTTATCATTTTCACTTACTGTTCCAAATTTCAAACTTTTGGTATCATGTGTTCCTTCATATATATAGTTAAACACTGATATTCAAAACAAGTGTTGATTGCTCCTCTATGATGCCCATTTACAAAGTATTACCTACCGTCCAGTGACAAATTCACTTGTAAAACTTGGGACCATTTTATACTTTAATGTTATCACTGTACAAAGAGGACATTTGATCAATAAAACTAAATGAATTCCTAGTGAATTTACTTCAGTGTTGAGTAGTGTTGAGCGATTTTTATCAACAAAGTTGAAATCGGCAAGGTTTTTATGGTGATCGAAATTTCCAGATCATGCGATAATTAAGGTTAAAATCTGTGCATCATCTATTAAGATTGCGCCTTTCTCGGGGCTTCCTGTAATTTTGGCAGCCAGCAAATCAGATTACAGAATAGAGCAGGGTGAGATGTGTGTGCGACGTCATGACTGGGATGTGTATGGTTGCGATTGGCTGGACAAATCACATGACCTCGTTTTACATAGAACAGCGTTTCCTGTTTCAGCCTCAGTGTCTCTCAGCGTCTCATAGGGATAGGACCTGCGCTCTGCCTGTGGCCAAACAGCTCAGCGAAATTAGTCTATTTCTGCACAGAGAAACCTCTACTATTAGCTGTGATCCTTCCAATGTAGTTAGATTAGAGATTTGAAGATTTTAATGTAGTTAGCTAGAGAATTTTAAAGCAGCATCTACCGCTGTAAATTCACGGCGGTGGGAGCGGGGGGGGGCCCGCGGGCGAACACAGACAAGCTCTATCTATAAAGAACACTGGATAAAGTTCACCAAGACTTAGTGTAGACATTGTAGTGGAATATCTTTATTATTAACAGTTTGCTATTTAAATATTTCCGGATATTGGGGAGCCTGAACTTATATTGATACACATAATTTCTAGTAACTGCAGGTCTCTTTGTTAGCTGCAAAACTCCCTTTTATTATCAGAATACATTTCAGATAGGGTTCATTTTCAATTTTAACCCATTACACTGTGACTGTGATATATCACCTTGCAGTTAAATTACAATACAGCAATCTTGTAGTTAGCACAGGTTGTTTGTTGCCAAAAATACCGTTGTATCGTACGAAAACATAACAGTTACGTGTTTTTTAACTTTTGCGCACCCAGCATTGTTCATTGACGCAGCATCCACGTAAATCTTAAAACAGCAATTCTATATTCACCACAGGTGAATTGAAAGGTGAAAAATAAATTTTTATTATACCAAAACATAACAGTTATGTTGTTTTTTGACATTTTGCGCACCCAGCATTGTTCATTGAACGCAGCATCTACGTAAATCTTAAAACAGCAATTCTATATTCACCACAGGGAATTGAAAGGTGCAAAAAATACCGTGTATTATACGAAAACATAACAGATATAGACATAACAGACTTCCTTTTCCCGGCACGTTTTAATCTGTGGGTCAGACAGGTTTAATGGTCATAACTGCGGTCCAGGACAGGTATAGTCAATGTCCAGTGAAACTAAAATGGTGGTTGAAAGACTCCTTTTTGCGGCACTTTTTAAATCTAGGGGTCATGCAGGTTTGGGGCTCATGCTGCGTTCCAGGACAGGGATATTCAATGTCCAGTTCAAGTAACATGATGGTTCAAATCATACTGCCTTCTGGCATTTTTTAATTTGTGGGTGATGCAGGTTTAAGGGTCATGCTGTGGTACAAGACAGAGATAGTGAATGGTCTGTGACTTTTTTTCTGTGACTTTTATAACCTAAGTGTGTTGCCTAAGATGTAGCAAGTATCCATTTGACTGTTGTGGATGTTAATTTCAGCTTCTCCAGCCTTGTTTGGGTGTAATAATGAAGGTGTTGTTGCTCTCCCATAGCCTTCAATGGTAATCGCTCATAATCGATGCTCACTATCGAAAAACCTTATCGATAGCGGCCGACTATCGACTATCGCTCGATCTCGATAGCCAACGCAATCGCTCAACACTAGTGTTGAGTTATTGGCTCCAAAATCAGCTCCACATGGGGTCATCTTCTGCTGATCCTGGGCTTATTATTGTATTAGAGCACCGGCCCATGGGATGATCCTCAAGCACACTGGTGGCCAAATAAGAATCTGCTCACAACTACTGGTTAAAAACGCCTTTTGTGTAAACTACATTAAAAGCAAGTTCAAATTGACAACAAATCCTTTTCAACACTGGTTTATTTTCCTTGCAGTCTTTGGGATCAGTAAAGGGCAGCCTGGATGTGTAGATTGTACAGCATTTCACATGCATAGGGCATGGTAGCTCAAAAACCTAGATCACCTCATAAAAACATTGTGAAATTGAACTGTATGTAATAAAAGAAATAACTGACACTAATGACGTGAAGAAAGAAAATAGCAGGGAATATAGAAAAGAGAATTAATGGTCATATGACCATTATTCGACACAATTTTTTTGTAAAAATGCAAGGAAGCAAGTGACCAATAAAAAAATTACGATGTCTACACATTTGGGCATACCCGTTATTCCAAACAACAAGGCAGATGTTGGCTGTTTACTACAGTCAGCTTCGATCCCTGCTTGTTAACAGTTTTGACACCACAGCAATAACGGTCATGTCGTCTAAATGAATGAGAAACAGTGCTATGCAGGCTTCTGTAGCTGCCATGTATGTACACCTATTATACCTTGCCATAAGCAGGATGTAATAGGTAATGAATGAAAAGCCTGTATATAGCAGTAGTATAATACTGTTGTACACAGGACAAGCAATCTTGCCCCCTAGTGGTCGAGTATTCTAGGAGGACGAATAGTTAAAGTAAATAAAAAAAGTTTTAAAAAATGTAAAAAATAACTGTAAAAAGGTTTCCATTTTACAGATAGAAAAATACACATAATTGGTTTCACCCTATTCAGAAAAATAATATCTGTTAAATATAACATAATTTATCTCATACGGTGAATACCGCAGAAGAAAAAAAAATTCTCATTGACAAAAAAAGTGTTTTCATGTCCCAAATTTTTTTTAATACAATTTGATCAAAAAGTTGCATGTTTCTCAGAATTTTACCAATAAAAACTATATTTCAGCCTGCAAAAAAGAAGCCCTTAATCAGGTCCATAGACTGAAAAAGATGTTGGTAACAGAAAGTGGAGCTGCAGCAAAAACATTTAAAAAAAAAAAAGTTTTAATTTTTAAGTACTAAAACAAAAACTCTACAAATTTGGTATCAACAGAATTATATTGAACTGCAGAATACAAAAAATACATAATTCAAGCGAACTCCACACAAACGAAACCCCCACGAAAATAGCATATATTCCTTTTTTAAGGTTCCACACCACATTGGGAGTTTCCCAATACGTTATATGTTATGGTCAATGGCACCATTAAAGAGTACATCTTATCCTGCAAAACATAAGCCCTAATATTATATATATATGGAAAAAATTTTTTAAAGTTATAACTCTTGGAATACAGACGGGAAAAACAAAGAACGAAAATAGCTGTGAGCTGAAGGGGTTAATCATCTATTGAAAATGAAGTTCTACTTATACAATAATTGACAAGCCAAAAATCCAATACAAAATAGTAAGAAAATATATAAAGTTTTATTGGGAACAAAAAGATTAATAAAGCATCATATGTACATGAAATATGTTTTTCCACATTGGGTTATTGTTCCATCTTTGAAGATTTATATTTCATGTATATATGATGTTTTTATTAATCTATGTTTTCAATACAAATTTATATATTTTCTTACTATTTTGTGTTGAATTCTTGGTTGTTTGTATGTTAGTTACCAATACAAGACATTTTTTTGGTACATAATCCCAGTATATATGATAGGCTGCTTATACAATAACTGGACATACAGGGTGACATGTATGAATGGGGCTGCGGTAGAAGTCTGGCGTCTTTTCAGCGGAAGATCTACCGTGGTTCAGTTCGCTATATTGTTAAAACCAATATCAGGCACTTTGTAGGCTGTGCGCATTACAAATGTATGGATCGACACATTTAAGAACGGGAGAACGGCAAAAAAAGGTGCATTACTGCTGGAACAGGTAAACCACTTTAAAAGTGCTTTACCTGAGCCAGAATTGTCTTCTTTGCTCTAGAATGCGTCTGATTTATGACCTGCAGTAGACCGGGTTCATAGATTCAGGTGCAATCTACACTATTATAATGCACATAAAAAGTGGTGTCTAAGTGCCAAAAATCATACATGTCACCCACAGTATCTAATGTGGAGTCAGGAATATTATCATGTGATCCATCTCTGGAGTTAAATTAATGATAACCCTTCCCAGAACCCTTACCTCTTTAAGGTATTTTTTAGTGTTGTGTTGATAATTATAAAATTCTAAATTAATATTACAAATAAAGCCTCAGCCATGGCCATATTTCTAACAAAAACTCCCAGACGCTGTACACGTGCCAGTCTTTCTAAACAACATGATATAAATTTCATTTTTCTACGTAAACAATACACATTGAATTTCCATTGTGATCTACGATACCAGTTTACCGCATTCGCCGGCGTTCATTCATTCTGCTACTCTTTCCCTTTTCTCAGCTTGTTAAATCAGAACATTGGACAGATATTTGGCAATGTGACTTGCAAAATCCCTACGCAACAAATTGTGCAATTAATTATATATACCCAAATGAGCGATATAATGTACTTAACATCTAATTTTATAAGAAACCGTCTCTACATAAATGCACTGCATTTGTTACCCTCAGCTTTATACAGTTTCCGTTACAATAAAGTACCATTAGTAGAGCCAAGCACCTTCCATGTTTTTTTATGAGAAAATCATTTTTAAAGTGTATTTTTACTTAAAATGTCCTCGCCGTTATGATCATAGCAAGCTTCTACTGTTTGCATACAAGCAATAAACAGGCATGTTTGTAGGAGCACGGCTTATTAAAGAGGGATTTATGAATGCCTCTGTGACAGCCCTGAGTATGGACAGAAATCCTGCAGCAGATGTAGGCTATTAATTAGCACCCTGTAAATGCAGTCAGTACGTTTTAATACATGTGATACTACAGAGGATAATGTCTGAAGAGGCACTTTAACTGAGTAAAATTGGACCTTTTTTTAAATATACACTGGCTTGCGGAAATCTCTAAATTTCTACGCCTATCTAATTTACCATTTACAAAGGAGGAAGATTAGGTCAATGATACTGTAGTACTCTCTTACAATTCACAAGTACAATAATTTAAAAGTGTACTTAGTGCTAGGCGTTAAACATTTAAACGCGCGATTTAGAGCATTACAGGGAAATTGCTTAACCATTCTGTTCAGTTTTATATGCAGTTTGTTTCCTGTCAATTGTGGTGATGAACTTTGTAATGGAAAGCTAATGCCCAGTGGTTGTTAATAAGGACTGTGAGAAAGCCAAGGAACAAACAACTAGCACTTCATCTTACTCTGTACAACAGGATTGTCTAGCTCGTAGAGTACATGAAGGCTGCATGGCAAGTTTCTTTATACCTGAACTCGTTCTGCTAAAGTTATGCCATAAGAAATGCAGTTTTTAATACAGAGAAAGATGCTTTATTCGATTCTTCATATAGCAAACCATTTTACACATCTTTTCTAAAGGGGCATTTGATTAGAATATGATGCTCTTCATGGTATAATTGTCAACTGCTGGACTTTGGTTGTCCATGTTTATCATTTTCTAGTTAAGAATTCAATCTGGAATCATGAGAATAAAAAAAGAAAGATTTAAAGAAATGTGGAGATAACAGTGGGAGTGTTTGTAACAGGATCCATATTAAGAAGTCAAGGAGCCATTATCCAGACAATGGCTTGAATATGGTTCACAGCATTGGCGTAACTATAGCCGTAGAAGCCAAATCATCTACTTTGGGGCCCAGAAGTTGGGACACTTGTACAAAAACATTGTTACTTTTGTAGGGAATAAGTTCTAGTTAGTTTTCTGCTGTCAAGAAGTAGTATGTGGGTTCCCTGACAGTAGGAGTGTTTGTAACAGGATCCATATCAAGAAGTCAAGGAGCCATTATCCAGACTATGGCGTAAAGGGGTTGTCTTGCTACAAGGATTACTTTTTATGTTAAAGATCTTGCACAAACAAATCACTTTGCAATATGTCAATTAACAGTGTCCTACGTATTTCTAGATATCTATTCCCAGATATCCTCAGGTCGCTATAGCTACAGACCTGTTTACTCCCTCATAATAGGTTGCCAGCACTGGTTGCTATAACTACAGACCTGGTTCATACTGCAGCCTAGTAGAAGCAAGTAAACACGCCCCTGAATTCAAAATGAAACCAAGAAAACAGGACTGAGGTAAGATGAATGAATGTAGTGAGACAACCCCTTTAGATATGATTTACAGCATTGGCGTAACTATAGCCATAGCAGACATATCGTCTGCTTCGGTGCCAAGAAGTTGGACCACTCAGGTTCAAAAACATGGTTTCTTTTTGTAGTGAACAAGTAGTAGTTAGTCTGATGCTGCCTAGAAGTAGTATTTGGGTTCCCTGATATGTTGCGGTATCATTTATAATTTTAATTACTGCTACTTATGCTGTTGTTTAGTTTATTGTCATTAGGTGGTGGGACCCCTTCTCATTTTCCTAAGGGGGGCAATAAATTCTAGTTATGTCCCTGATTTACAGTTATAAGCTAAGACTTAGTGATTGGCCAACTCTGTGTGGAGATTACCACTGATGTTAGAATACAAATTACATTTATTGGAAAGCTTGCCTCCAGCTGGATATGAAAACATGATAGCGTTTCAGGATTCTCATCCGCAATAACTGTATCCATTCTTTTTTCTGTAAGCCTATTTATTTGTGGTCTAGACTTCTCCTGCCATTAGTTTCTGGAACAAGTAGTGGTTCCCAGCTTTCAAGGTCTTTGCTAATAAAACAAAAATGTCACTCAGCGTTGCCTTGAACATTATTCCAGCCATTGGTTGTGATGCCCAGTTGGACAACAGGTTAACAGCAAAAATTTGCGTGAAAAGTATTAATTCTTCCAGCACCACAAAATCTTAAAATGTCAAATCTTTTTTTTTCCATTAAACTAAAAATGTTATCGCAAAAATTGGCTGTCTCTGAGGTGTTTTGACTTGACAAGCTCAGCGCGAGTAACAGCTTGTCGGCTCGAAACGCATCAGCGATGCGCACTTTTCACAATCATCTTTTTAATCTATTGGAAATAAGGATTTGACATATTAATCTTTTGTGGTGCTGAAACAACAAATACTCTTTCTTCTATCTTTGGTAACACCATTGCCCCATGACCCAGAGGGTCCTTTTCACCTTCTCCCTCGGGTCTCCCTGGCAGTCAATCACAGTGACTTCACTCCTACTGTCTGCCTACCACCTACAGAGTGTCAAATCTAACCTTGTGTCAATGACCAAATGTTTATTTGTCTATCGAAGATGTGCCAGAAAAAACAGACAACAAACACTTAAATCACAGAGAACATAAAATAACATGGACGTGGAAGATCTAAAGTACCTTAGTTTAGGGGCTGCCGGTAGATGATGAGAAACCCATTGTATAGCGATACATATTAATAAACTGCCACAGGAAAAAAAAAACTGTCATTTTAAAAATGTTTTAATCTTTTAGCTTTATCATAGATATTGTGTATTTTCTGGTAATAGTACTTAGCACTGTTTTTTGAACAAATAACAACCTATACACTCACATGAGGAATGCCACCATCCAAGAGAATTCTGCATTTATATAATTTTTACCAATCCATCTCTGTTCAACAGATAAAAGTTGACGCCTTTCACACTATATGTGCTTCAGACTGGCACCTCTCACAGTTAATACCCAGGATTTACACTACTGCAACTAAGGTCTGTTAGCTTTATCCCATAAATTGGTTAATCCTATACAGGTACAGTGCCAAATACAGATATCTACTGTTGTGTACTAGAGTATAGTAGTGTATTAGAATTTACGAAACAGATCAGAGCCTTTTTGCTAATCTATATCATAGAAGGCTGCTAGGTTTAGTTCATTTTTCACAGGGTTAAAAACATGTATTTCTATGGTGATATCAATAGGAAAGGAAGTAGCACTCCATTTTATAGCACTTCTTTCAAATCACTGGTGTCATTGCTAATTCATAGTGATAAATATCTCTCTTCTCTCATAGATTATTTGATGAAATTTTGGATAACTGTGCATAATGTCACCAGGAGAATGAACCTGGATATTATACATTGCACTTACATAAGAGAAATGGATACCATGAATAGTATACTACTCACCAGGAAATGGTTGGTCTACATTACATTATACGACAGGGAATTAACACTTTACATGACGCTTTCCAACAGGGAATAACACACTATTCATTACAGTTGCCACCAGGGACAGGGACACTATACACTTGCTTTTAAGAAAACGTCACTATTCATTAAACTTTTCAGCAGGCACACATACGTAATATTGATCATCCATTAGTATGGAACAGAAAAGAACATAAAAATCAGATAAATGTACATTTTAGTAACAATAAAAAATATTATAAATAAAGGATGCATTCAGATTTTAGTACAGTGAAGTGAGTGAAAAACCAACAAGGTACTTGAAGGTCAAATAATGACTATATTCAAGAGTCACATTACTTTCACCACTGCCCTGAATATACAAGGTCAAGGAATAAACAAATAATCATAAGGCATATAGCAGAAACCTATAACTGGATGCCCCCAGATTATAAGAAGCTCGGCAACAATGTGCTGTCATTTCCAATGACTCTTATTCTGTCTTACTTTAAGAGTAAGTGTTGATTTCTGGAGGTTTGACCTGTATCTTCCTGTAATCCTTTTAGTGGAAGAGTAAGCTGTGACTGGATTCTTTCCAAGTTTATCTGCTAATATTGAATGAGTTAATACATCCTTAACCTTCCAAAGAGATTACATCTATTATTATATTATTGGACATTGTCATTTTGACACAGGCTTCTAAATGCTGAACAAAAATATTACGATAATGTGTTGGAAAGACCCTGCTTCTTATAATGAAACAAGTATGTGAAAATTTGACAGAAGAGCAGATAGATAGAAGTCAGCTCCTCATGACCTTGGACCCTGTAACTTAATCCCTTTATCCCTGGCAGTATAAAAAGACTATGCACTATCAGTGTCTGCAAGTTTCCATCAGATGTTAATGCCTTAACTGAACTATAATGAACTCTCATAAAACAAAAGGACCATACAATAAATGGTCTGCATGGAAGGGTTTTTACGTGTGTCTTTTGTATGGTTTTTGGGATTGTCTGTTCTACATGTTTATTTTTTTAATAGACCCTTTTTAAAGTGATGTGACATTTTGTGACAACAAATTCAGCACAAATACCCTAGCACAGTTCAGATTTGTTGCTTAAACATTCATTAAAAGCAATAATTTGAACTTTTTCCAGTATATAAAAATAGTTTTATATTTTATATCACACTGTAGGTATCCTGTAAGCCAGTAGTGTAGAAAATGAAAAAACGAATATTCCGTAAAAAGTAGCAACTAGACAAACAATGTATTTTATAATCAGGAAAGGAGCAGTATTTTTTGCATTACACATTTTTGTTAAACATATCTTTTTTTCATTTAGTTTTTTTTAAAACAATTCCCCAAATATTGTGGTCAAAATCAAGATGGCTGCTCCCATCACCATGAAAAAATAGAATAGTAAAATTAAAAACAGGTATGTTTTAGTATGAATGTTAATTAATAAAATTACAAAGGTGATACATTCCATGTAATAGAAATAAAAAAAATGTCTTGGTCTGCATAGTATTTAACTCTAAGACTTCTCAAAAAAGATATACTTGGATTGGCAGACGTGAACACTTTATTAATAAAGCCCCCCATAATGTTTCCAATATAAGTGACACAAAACCACAACAGTGAAACTGATTGACTAGCAGTTACCACCACCTGTCTATGGAGAACTAGCAATGAACACCAGGTACAACCAGACTGAGTAGTGTAAAGGGTAATAATCATCTTGTCTGAGTTGCTGCAACAGTAGTTCAGGGAATTGCTTTGCACCAGGCACCTGGGAATAAGAAAATGAACTCAGAAAATGACTCCAACTCCAATGGGAGAGTGTTGTGACCATGCTCAGTGACATGTGCAAAGACTTTTTGCAGAGAGAGAAAGGAGGGGAGCTGTGTCCATCACCTATTGTCAATGGTAAAACCTGTGTTATCTACCTCCAGCTCTATAATAGAAGTGTAACCTGTCATTGTATTCCTGCCTGTAATGATAATGAGATGACTGCTGAGAAGTGATCTCTACAGAACAGGAAAAGATAACCGACTCTGAGGCTCAGTGGTCAGTGAAAATTTATTATTTACATTTATTGATTATATATATACTAAATCCATGACAAAAAATGTAATTTTAATGCATATGTTTGGGATACATAGGGTGACATGTATGAATGGGGCAGCGCCAGAATTCTGGCCTCAAAAAGCTGTAGTAGACCAGTTCTAGAGCTTGAAGCAAATCGATACAGCACTTCCAAGGAAATAGTAAAAAATCCTTAATGTAATGGCCATCCATTAAAACAGAATATCACTGCGGCACAGGAATAAACTCTCTGAGGATCTGAAGATGGCCTAGGCTATAAGAAGATTGACAACTCCCTGAAACTGAGCTGCAGCACGGTGCCCAAGAACATACGGTACATGGTTTAACAAGACAGGTTCCACTCACCTCATCATAGTCAATCATAGAAGTTGAGTGCACATGCTCAGCATCATATCCAGAGATCGTCTTTTCAAAATAGACGATTGAGTGCTTCCAGCATTGCTGCAGAGGTTAATGGGGTGGGGTATCAGCCTGTCAGTGCTCAGACCATACGTCGCACCCTGCATCAAACTGGTCTGCATGGTTGTTGTCCCAGAAGGAAGCCTCTTCTAAATATGATGCACAAGAAAGCCTGCAAATGGTTTGCTGAAGACAAACAGACTAAAGACATGGATTACTGAACCATGTCCTGTGGTCTGATGAGGCCAAGATAAACTTATTTGGTTCAAATGGTGTCAAGCGTTTGTGATAGCAACCAGCTGAGGAGTACAAAGACAAGTATGGTGTTGGGAGTGTCTTGGTTTGGGGCTGCATGGGTGACACTAGCTGTGGGGAGCTACAGTTCATTGAGGAAACCATGAATGCCAACATGTACTGTGAAATACTGAAGCAGAGCATGATACACTCCCTTCTGGGCCGCAGAGCACTATTTTAACATGATAATGACCCCAAACACCCCTCCACGGTGACCACTGCCTTGCTAGAGGAAATGAGGGTAAAGGTGTTTGACTGGCCAAGCATATCTGCAGACCTAAACCCTACTGAGCATCTGTGTAGCATCCTCAAATGGAAAGTGGAGGAGCGCAAGGTCTCTAACATCCACCAACTCCTTGATGTCATCATGGAGGAGTGGTAAAGGATTTCAGTGACAACCTGTGAAGCCCAAGAGAGTTAAGGCGGTGCTGGAAAATAATGGTGGCCACACAAAATATTGACACCTTGGGCACAAATTTGTCTATTTTCACTAAGGGGTGTACTCACTTCTGTTGCCAGTGGTTTAGACATTGATGGCTGTGTGTTGAGTTATTTTGAGGGCACACCAAATTTTAAACTGATTATCTTACATAGTATCAAAGCATCATATCTTCATTGTTGTCCTATGAAAAGTTATAATAAAATATTTCCAAAAATGTGAGTGGTGTACTCACTTTTGTTAGATACTATCTATCTATCATCTATCTATCTATCTATCTATCTATCTATCTATCTATCAACACAAAGACATACATATGCGCACACATATACTGTATATAAAATAGTGGCCATAGCAGAAATGAAAAAAGAACACAAACATGCTATAAAAATGTGTTAAGCCTAAAAATAGATTTTCTTCCAATAGATTCCCATGACAGCATTTTTTTTTCATTACGTCTCACAAACATATACATTGCAATTACATTTTTGTCGTGGATGTAGTAAAGTGAAGTACATGAAGGAAATCCATTGGTTCCAGGATGCTATACATTCAAGGGGGTTACATACATAACATATTTCAAACAAGTACAACGGTGATGATAAATAACTAAAAACTGGTACAGAGGGAGAGAGGACCCTGCCTGTGAGGGCTTACAATCTACAAGGGGGAAAGAGACAGAAGGTGAGGGGCAGACATGTTTGTGGGGGTGTAGTGACAGCGGGGTTATTGTATGTTATATGCTATCCTGAAGAGACAGGTTTTCAGGTTGCTTTTGAAGCTGGTGAAGGGGGAGGAGAGTCTGATGTGTTGGGGCAGTGAGTTCCAGAGTATGGGGGAACATCTTGAGAACATACAAAGATCAGAATATAAAAATGTTGAGAACATCATAAACCACGCACCTCAGTGCTGCAGGGAAAATGCTAACCCCTGAGCCACCATGCTGCCTGGTCAAGCATAGTTCCAGCCAAACTTTAAAATGTAGGTCTGAAGGCAATTATTTCCAATCTTTACCTGCCCCCTGTATTATACACAATGGTCCAGAAAGCAGAGATATGGACTGCCATTTGTCATAGTGATGGTGATTCTGTAAGGTCATGAAAATACGTATACTTTTCATTAGTTCTGTAGAGCCATTAGTTTTCTGCATTATTAAAAGACATAACACAACATATCCTCAGTTGAGTTAGACTTATAGATTTTAGTAAATAAACCAGTTTAGCATGATTTGTCTTACAGGAAACAAAGGCTTGGACAGTATGAAATAAAACTGTTCAGAATTTTACTCTCCTGATGTCTCGTTAAGCAAACAGTTAAACAATTGGTGAATCGCGAGACCCATCAATAAAAAGTTTACGTTTTTTGGTAAAATTTGGACAATGAATGAAATTCAGTGGTGACCATTTTTCTAGTCCTTTTCACATTGCAGGGCTCAGTGAGTTGGATGTGACTTGAGAAATGCTACATCCAAAAGAGGGCACTGCAGAGTCTCAGCTCTTTTCCTATGAGCCTTTTAGAATATTTAAATTTTAGTGAAGCATTAAGGCAAACACACAATCAAGGCAATCAAGATAAAGATAATAAAAACTTGCTTGTAGTTTTATTGTGGGTTTTTATATGACTATTTTTGATATTGAACATATGTAAATATTGCAAGCAGCTACTTAATCATAATGTCGTTACAAACAGACTCTGTCTCTGTTACTGCTAGACGTAAAAAGATCTCTGAAATCTTCACTTTGCCAGGTGTATCTAATACTGAATCTGGGTCTATGGATTTGAGAGAGACTATGCGTAGTCTAGAACGTTTGGCTATTAAAGAGTTAAAACTTTGGTGGGACCAAACCACTCTTCAATCTTATGTGGATAAGAAAATGATACCCAGGGGTTTAAGAATTAAGAAATATGCAACACATTTATATGGTGATGAATCTGAAGAACAATGGAATACCATTCTTAGCGATTGTTCTCTGAAACTTATGGAGTTGTTAATAAAATTTGAAGAATATTCTCTAAATATTATTAATATTGTAAGAGACCAAGAGGTAAAGTGGTTGATGGGAGGTATGTATCACCGAGGTGGCTGGCCTCAGTGATATAAAAAACACTTTAGTTACTGTCAGCGATGTTATGTTGCTGACCATTTGTGATTATGGTAGTTCAGGTCGGGTTTTTTATGGAGCGGCCGGAGAGTTGGGTGGGATGGTCGCCCATACTCCAGCCCAGGCCTTACCAGCATATATAAAGGGAGCTGACACAGCTCAGGTGGAATAGTTGAGCAAAAGCTGGAGGCTTCCTGTGAGCTGTGGAGACATCAAGCTGCCAAGGTGTTTCTGTGGAATTTGTGCCACTGACCTGGTGAGGCTGTTCCTTTATGTACAACTTTCTGTAGTTCCCGAGGAAAGGATTGTGTCTGAACTGGGTTTGTTATAAGCTGAAGAAAGCCTGATTTTGTTTTGTTGTTATTTGGCATCCAGGAAACAATAAACTTTCGTTCATGTTTGCACCTTACCACCTGTGTCTGCACGTACCGTGACTGCCACTGAGCTAAAACCCCCACAATATATAAATAGCAGAAATAAGAGACTCCATTGAACCGTTCAGGTCTACATTACTTTATAAAGAATTGGATGAAAAGCTTACAAAAAATTTGGAAAAAATAGACATGATTATCCAATACAAAAATAAAAAATGTATTAGAGATACATAGGATTATGAAAAAGGAGTTGTATATAAGTGGTATTTGGAAAAGTGTACCCGCTCTATTTTGAAACAACATGGAAACAATAAGCATGATTATAGTAAAAATAAGAATAACAGAGTAACTTTTGTGGATTTAGATTTATCAGAAGAGACATCAGTACCATCTACGTCTGAAGATAATTCTGATGTTTATACAATTAGTCCGGACAATACAGCATTCAAATATAAAAGGTATCACAAAAAGTGAACAGGTTCTACAGCTCCAAAAAACAGAACCAGCAAGGTGGTCACAGCACAAAAGAAAATTCCCGACAACTGCGGAATCGCAGATAATTGAATCCCCTGTCATCAACCTGTCTAGTTACATCGTTACTGAAGCTCAAACATCCCTATTGTCCAAAGACTTGGGATTTGGGCCTACCAAGAATTTTGATTTGTTTAAAACTCTTCTGGACGTCAATAAATTTGCTCGACTTTTGACTATTAAAAATCATTTTTCAAATTATGAGAACTCCAACTAATGAAATACAGGATTTTCAAGGATCTAAACGATGTTATAACCATTTTGATGATTTTTTTACATATGAAGAGTCCTGCAATAGAGTACGTCTCAAAACATTGGAAAGTGAAATGCAACCTTTTGAATTTGAACTGTGTCCTACTTATAAGAAACGTAACAATACTTTTTACCCCTTGCAATCAAGACCGACGGGTTTGGACACTTTTCAAGAATGTGTGGAAAGAGATTTATTAAAGTTATTCAATGATATTGAGTCTTGTTCTACTAAGTGTAATATTAATAAAAAAAGAACATTTAGCATTGCGACAAATACAAGCTAATCATGATCTATTAGTCAGGCAGGCTGATAAGGGGGGAGCAGTGGTTTTGCTTAATGCTGGCTTAAAAAAAGATGAATGAGATTATGTTACAGGATCTTGATACTTATCAACCTCTATTTGAAAACTCGACCCTGATAATTCAAACTAAATTAAAAGCATTGCTGGATCGCGGTGTATATATGGGAGCTATTTCAGTTGATTTAGCAGAAAAGCTATATGTTCAACATCCTGTAATACCGATTTTGCACTCTCTCCCCAAGATTCGCAAAAACATCTTTCCACCTCCATTTCATCCTATTGTTACAGGCATTGGTTCTTTGACCAAATCTTTAGGAGCTTGGCTGGATAGTTTATTGCAACCTTTAGTGATACAGATTCCTGGATCTATTAGAGACACCAAAAGCTTAGTTACAATTGTGTCTAAAGCCTACTGGTATGAAAATTTCTCGTGGGTGTCATGTGATGTTGTAGGTCTATATCCATCCATACCACACGATGAAGCCATTACCACTCGAGCTATTTTAGAGAAAATACAGTGAATATTCTGATGTCATAAACAAGTTTATTGTTATGGGAATCCAATTTCTAATGGTTAATAATTATTTCTCTTCTGATGGTTGTTTTTATCTACAACGGCGAGGAGCCTCTATGGTAGCAAGATGCTCCCCTTCTTTAGCAAACATCTTCATGTATATTTAGGAGGAGAGATTCTTGTTCGCTGGGGACTGTCCTTTTTCCTCCCACATCAGGTGGTATGGAAGATACATAGACAATCTCATCCTGATGTGGGAGGGAAGTCAATCCTCGGCGCACAGGTTTCTAGACTATGTCAATTCTAATGATTTCAATTTATCTTTCACAATAAATTGGCAGAGATTTACTATTCCATTTTTAGATGTTATTCTTACTAGTGTTCCAGGGAAGGGTGTGATTGTAGCTTCCTATACAAAAGACATGGCATGGAATTCCATACTCATGGCGTTTTCATCACATCCTCGCCATGTTGTTGATAATATTCCAGTGGGTGAATTCATTTGCATTAAGCGGAATTCGTCTACTGAAGCCAATTATCAGAAACATCATCAGGAGTGTATACAAAGACTTAAGCAAAGACATTTTCCAGACAGGATTTTGAAAAACGCTACCCTTAAAGTATTGTCTATATTAATTCTAAGAGGTGTTCTAATGTAATTTCCAATAATATTGTTTTAAGCAATACTTTTAGTCCTCAATTTTCTAAAATAGTTTCTGTCATCAAAAATAATGTACCCCTTTTGTACGCCCAGGATAACATGCATAAAATTGTTAAAGACAACGTCAGATCTGTGCCCAGAAGGGCTCCAACCCTGGGAAATTTATTATCTCTTAGTCTTTTTTCTGAATTTAAAAACCCTAGTATGTGGCTTAAAACCACTGGATCTTACCGATGTGGACATAATCGCTGTTTGTCTCGCCAATATATGCATGTAACTAAACAATTTTCTTCAACTTCTACTGGTAAATGCTTTAAAAACATTTCTCATATCAATTGTAATACACATTCTTTAATTTATTTGATTACCTATACCAGCTGTTCTATTCAATACGTTGGCTGTACCTCAAATAGCTTGAAGGAAAGGATTCGTAGGCATATATCAGATGTACATAGATTGGGAGCACTGAATATATCTATGGCGTCACGCCATTTCTTAGAACACCATGCAGGTGATATGAAAATATTCACCTTTAGCGGTATTGAGAAAGTTTTCAAGCTTACCAGAGGCGGTGATGCCAGAAAAAAAGCTTCTTTCTCGTGAAGCCTGGTGGATATTCCACCTCAATACCAGAGTTCCATTTGGATTAAACAAACGACATGATTTAAGGTTTCATTATTAATCGATATTTATTATGTTTTTGTTAATATATACATCTCTGTTAGTAGTATGTATTTGATTCTCTTTTTGGTTTATGTATACTTTTTTATACTTAACTTTGATCATGTGATTTATTGTCCATATATAAAGAGGTCTAATTGTGCTTATGTCTCACTATGACTAAAGGGACTCCTGAAACGCGTCAGTGTGCAATCCACTATACGAAATGTCTTTTTTAATACAACCCATTTTTAGCCACATTCATTGCCTCATTGTTCTACTCTGCATGATTGAGGGGCAACACCCTGAAACAGCTGTCTGCAGATGAACTAACTGGCATGGCTATATTAATCCCTTTTGCAATGCAAGGCTCAGTGAGTCAGAGGTGGAATGATACATCCAATCGAATGTGCTGCAGCTCTATTCCCTTGAGCCTTTTCAAATCTGTCCTTTAGTGGACGAGCCATGTATGCAGCATTTAACACCAATCAAACCTTAAAAGGATCGCCCAGGATTAGTAACAAATGTCTGTGTTTCTTGTTTTAGGAGCAGTGCCATAATAGTCAACAGGTTCTGTCTAGTATTGCAGCTCAGCCCTGTTAACTTGAACTCCATAAAAGACCCATAACATGACCAAATGTGCACTGTTTCTGTAATAAAAAATAAAACCTTTTTAGAATTCTTCATTTTTAGATTTTTGGGTAGAAAAGTGCTTCAAAAGGGTTGTGCAACAAAAGATATTTGTCACCTATCAACAAAATAGGTGATACATGATTGCTTGGGTCCAACTGCTGGGTCCCCCATATCACTTAAATGGGAGTCCCCGAGTACAGCGAGAAAGTGTTTGAATGGAACAACGGCCGAACATATGCACTGCAGTTCCAGTCAAAGCCTGTGGAATCGATGAGGATAGCCAAGTACAACGCTTTGGATGGTGAACTCGGGGCTACCCATTTTGCGATCAGTTGCGGTCCCAGTGGTGAGACCCCCAGTGATAAGATGATAAGACAATGCCATGTACTGTAATGAATACTTGTACAAGTTAGAAGAATGTTAAATACTTAAACTCATTATATCGTACAGCTTTTGTTTTAATATACTGAATAATTATGAATTAAAAATACATTAATCATTTTAGAATTCACAAATAAAACATTGTTAATACAATAAAATCAAACAGATTTTATTTGTCCTTGAAAAAAAAAACACAAAAGTCTTTCAAAAAATAACAAATCAGGTTGTCCATGAAGAATCCAGGTTGTGATTTCACAATTATAGTTAGGAGTAGTGATGAGCGATTACGTTGACTATCGTCATCGGGTCGATAGTCAATATCGGCAATTATCAATAAGATATCCGATAGTCGATATAATTGTTATCGCCGATCACCATTAAAGTCTATGGGCGAGGAACAACACCTTCATTCTTACACCCAAACGGAGAAGTGGAATTAACATCCACAACAGCAAACTGTATACGTGCTACATGTTAGGCAAGACAATTAGGTTATAAAAGCCACAGAAAAAAAATCACAGCCATTCACTACCCCTGTCTTGACCACAGCATACCCAAAAAAAACCTGCATGACCCAAAAATTAAAAAGTCCCAAAAGCAATGAATTTGAACCACCATTTTAGTTAAAACGGGACATTAATAAAACTGTCCTGTCCCACAGTAGACCATTAAACCTTCCCCCCACAGATTAAAAATGTGGAAAAGGATCTTTAAAACCACCTTTTAGTTTCACGGACATTGACATATGCCTGTACCCAGTAGCCCATTAAACCGTCTGACCCACAGAAAAAAAAGGCGGGAAAAGACCCTTTCAACCACCATTTAGTTGAACTGGACATTAACAAATCTTCCTTACCCAGAAGCCCTTTAAAAACCTTTCTGAACCAAATTAAAAAGTCCAAAAAATAGGATCTTTCAACCACCTTTTTAGTTTTCATTTGGACATGCATCCTGCCGGGGCCACAGCATGACCCCAAACCTCATGCCCCCCCACATTTAAAAAAAGTGCCGGGAAAAAGAGTCTTTCAACCAAAATTTAGTTCACGGGACATAACTAACCCTGTCCGGGGCCACAGCATGACCCCCTAAACCTGTTTGACCCACAGACAAAAAGGGGACTATGCTTTTTGTACATGACTCTCTTTAGATTTTTTTGGTAACTGACATTTGTTTACAGAATTTTTTAGGGGAAGTTTTATTTAATTTTTTTACATTTTTACCTTTTGCTTTTTTTTCAATGGATAACATAAAACATACCCCCCCCCCGCAAGTTTTTTTAAAGGTATTTTTTTTACACTTTAGATGTTTTAATTCTTCCGCCCACCCCTAAAAATTTAAAAAAGCCTAATCATCCCCAAACACTTCTTGTTGAAAGACTTTTGCCCCCCTGGCTTCTAACTGATTCCCCCCAATCAATTCAATGGTTTATTTTTCCCCAAATCCTTCTTCATTGATTAGGGACAGACTCGCTTGAGATAAAATAGCGCCCCAATGACTCCAGCCCCAAAAATTTTAAGCCTAAATTTTGCAATTTTTGTGTCCAGCCCTGCCCCCTTTTTTGACACTCAAAACCTCACAGAAATCACCTTTTTCAAAATCTGATATTTTAGAGAAATTTGAAGCTCTCCGTTTGCCCCTAACAGGAGACCAGTGCTGCCGTCAGCCATCTTTTTTAACACGGAGGCCCAAAAGGCCAACTTACAGGGGTTGGGGTTTAAACCACAGCGTCTGTCACTATTAAACCCGGGGTTCACACCCGGGGGCCCGATTACAGGGGTCGGTGAGAGCCAGGCTGGCGTCCGCATCAAACACGGTAAAAATCCCATAGCAGAAACAAAACAGTCTCTTGAGCAGAGTGGGGGACGGAATGTAGGTAAGACCTCACCTTCCCAGTACACATCAAGACCTGGGACGCTTGCCCCTCCATATGATGCGGCCCAAATTTATTCACCTTGTATTAAAGGGTTTTGTCTCAATACGGGGATGATAGCTATTTTTAAAGATCTTGAAAAAAACAAGTCTTTTTGCAATTGGCCATTAACGTGTCCTACCTACCCTTTTTTCTGACAGAAACCCATCCCCCTAGCCCACTCTTGACAATTGTGAAGAAAAAATTCTTTAAAAACCCAAATTTTTTAAAATAGGACCGAGTAAGCGCGGGCCCAGCAAAAGCCCCCAAAAATAAAAGCATACCCTTGGCCATTGGACAATTGGTAAAACAAATGTCTGTTAGGAAAAACATTTTTTTATAATAACCAAAGTATAGCTCAGCAAGCAAAAGCCCCCAAAAACAAACTGACCCTTGAGCCACTTTTGAAAATTTGGGAAAGAAAAATGTCTTTGAAAAAAATTTTTTTTTGAAAAGACCTTAGTTTTTGGGCATTTCAAAGCACATCCCCAAAAAAGAAAAAAAAGGGACTTCCACCACTATTAAAAATTGTGAGGGAGAAATGCCACTTAGAAGCCCCTTTCTTTTCAAAGGACCAAATTAAGCTGATCTCACACAACATACCCAAAACCATTTACAATGCGAAAACTTTTAAAATAAAATGAGAAAATGGAAAAAGGTGTTGTCATGAAACCCTTCGCTTTACATCTCCTCACAGCAAAACCAGCAAAATAACTGTTGGAAAAGAGAATAAAAATTGCAGAAGAAATGACATTTTTTAAAAAAAAATTTTCAAAAGGGACCCCTTCTGTTTGAAGAGGAAAGTGAAGAAACCGGGAACTAATCGGTTTACCTCGGCAATTGGGACCACAACATCATCATATGCCGGCTGCTGGCAGGACAACACCTCTATGGCGTGGCGACAAGCTCGGGCCCTTCTCCCTTTGGATACCCCGAAGTCTATGGGTCCGAACACATCCAAAAACATCGTGTTGAGAGCAGATGTCGTGCCCTGATCTGAACTGGTCTCTGTGTGTTTGGGGTTTCCCCTCATTGCAGCTTGGGTTAGGGGAAATAAAATTTCCCCGAGGGCACCCATTAACTCTCCACCTTTTCCTGCTGCGCTGCTGCCGCAAAGCCTTGGCACTCTACTGCTGTCACGTCGCTGATGTGTTCCACCGTGACATTTGAGGGAAAGTAACAGAGCAAAGATGCTCCAGTTGACAATCAGCAAGGTCCCCATTTCCGCATTTTACTCTCTTTTTGGTGGGTGGGAAAGGAAATGCTGATTTTGTTTTTTACCCGGGATCCCGGAGGGGGGCCACCCCTAACTGTTTTTCATTTTGATGGCCCTTTAAAGCGGGATCATTTGGGGGAAATGGACATCCAAGCACTCATGTGAAAGGAGCCTTGGATTTCCCCAAACCTCTGGGTCAGGGCACTACAAACTGATCTTTCCCCATCTTCCCCTCCGCCCAAATTCCCGCCAACCCCCCAAAAGGGAGGGACGTCGGGAACACGGTGTCTAGGGAAAACCCCCCCTCCCCCCTCCCTTTCCCCCGGCACAGCTTAACACAGCCCTGACTGCCTGAGATGAAAACACTCTGAGACTATCGCCGCCTTCACTACCCTGGACCCCGAACCACTGCCTAAGAAGACCATGAAATTGTGAAACTGTCGGCCCTTTTGTCGGGCTTCGGGTTTCCCCATCTGTGTCCGTCCCTCCCCGTCCGGCGGGCCCTATTGTTTCAGGTTCCCCCAAAGATCGTTCCAGAACTAAACACCACAATCTCATGCTACAAAAGGGATTGGCCCACTGACCCATTTTGGTGGGTTCTTAAAAATGGCAAGGGTGGGGCAGGCTCTTTCTTTTCCCCCACTCTCGGTGGTCAACACCCCAGGTCCGCACCGCTGCTTTCAGGGCCATTTCCTTCGAAATGCTTTAAGGCATTGCGCTGCTCCACAATCGCTGGAGCATGTGGGGGGTGGAATTCCCACGTTTGCCACTAACAAAGAACGGTTGACGGGGGGCCACTGACGTCAGCAAAGCAGCCAGGCGGGAGGCAGGGGGCGAACGGCGGAAGTGCGAACTTTGCTTCGAGCCTTCCTCAGCAGGGAGTCCAGACCCGGGGTAGCTCTTTAGAAATTTCTGGACACAAGGTTCATGACTGTCCAGGCAAAGGATGTCTCCACCACCACTTTAAGGGGGGCCAGCAGATTTCGCCCGTTATCGACACCAGCTTGCCTGGCACAAGGTTCTTTTTCACCCAGCCACGCTCCGGGGCCGTTGCGAGAGCCGTCCACACCCTACCCTTTGGGACTCTCCAAACGATAAATTTTTAACACGGCCTGGGTTTTTCTGGGCACTTATCCACCAAGACCTGGGGAAAAAAACCCTGCACCTCCTGCGGGTTTTTTAAAAAAATTGGGGAGCCGAGAGCCACCGTCCCCCCCCCAGACATCCACCCACTCACCCATGAATGTCCCAGAGATATGCGGGCCCTTTGGCCGGCTACTAGTCCATTTTCAGTGGTCAGATGGACTTTTTCCCCCACAGAACAGAAAACGCGCTTTAAATTTTAGATGACACGTGGCTGGCCAGGGGAAGGGCGGCTTTTCTTCCCAAAAAAATGGCCCGCTCGGCATCTTGGGATTTTGGGGGGGAAACAAGGGCCAAAAACGTGGCGAAAACCCCTCAGAGTCCACCAAAACGGGAAAAGGCAAAAAATTTTCCCAAAGGGCCCCAAAAACCCGGCAAAGCCGACATTCAGGGTTTTGGCTTTGGGATTTGGTTTTTTGGGTTTTAAAAATTTTTTTCTTTTTGCTCCCAAACCTGGGAAACAGGAAAAGGGGTGGGTCTAACTGGCCGGGTGTAAAAGGCGTTCAGGTCATCAAACTGGGGAAGGAAGGGGTAGGAGGGTCTTTTGGTGGTGCTGGTGGTACCCCCGGGCGACCCCTTTGGAAAGGGTGAAGCGGGGGGCTAATTCCCCGATCAGACCCTGAGAGACATAACAGCTGAAAAACGCTTGGTGGGGGCGGAGGGGAGGAGGAGAGGGGAGACAGATGTGGCAGTGGTTCTAAATTCTTTTTCAAATTTAACTGCAAAGTTAAACTCTAAAGAAAAAAGCTTGACGAAACCAAAAAAGGAAAAAAAACCAAATGTCTGAAATGATACCGGGGTAAATAAAAGGGGGGTTTTTGTTTTTTTTTACCTAACAATTTTAAACCCTTTGGGGAAAAACAAAATTGCTGGGATTCACATTTTAAATGCAAAAGAAATCTATCAACAAAAACTTACTGACCAAAAGTGAAAAAAAAAACGTATCTGGGAAAGAAAAACGGGGGTTAAAAAAAGGTATTTTTTGGCACCTTTAACAATTCCACCGTGGGGACTAAAAAAAATTTCTGATTCACAAATTTAAATTTTCAAAGGGAGATCTAACAACAAAGCTTGACTGACCCCAAAAGTGAAAAAAAACACCTTTTCCGAAATGTAAACGGGATAAAAAAAGGTATTTTTTGGCACCAATCCCAAATTTACCTGGGGGTGACTACAAAATTGCTTATTTAAAATTTAACCCGCAAAGGGAATTTTTATAACAAACTTTTAAATGACCAAAAAAATTTAAAAAAAACCCCTGTCCCGAAATGTATACGGGAAAAAAAAAAGGTTTTTTTTGGCAAACCTATTTAATTTACCTGTGGTGACTAAATAAAATTTTGTATTCAAATTTTTTAAATGCAAAGTAAGCCCCAAAAAACGATTGACTGACCAAAAGTGGAAAAAAACACCGTTTTTAAATGTATTTCGTGATAATAAAAGGTATTTTTTTGGGACCTATCAATTTTACCCCGGGTTTACAAAAAAATTGCCCGTATTCAAATTTTAAATGCAAAGTAGCTCAAAGAACAAAGCTTTACTGACCCAAAATTTAAAAAAAAAACCTGCTAAATGTTTTACAGGATAATAAAAAGGTATTTTTTTTGGCCCCCTATCAAATTTACGCTGTTGGGGACACAAATTTTCTGTAATTTAAATTTTAACTGCAAAGTTTTAACCTATCAACAAAGCTTGACACCAAAAACGGAAAAAAACCCTGCCTGAAATGTAAAAATGGGGATAAAAAAAAGGTATTTTTTTTGGCACCTATTAAAATTTACCCGTGGTTTACCCACTAAATTTCTGTATTAAAATTTAACCCAAAGAAGTCTATGAACAAAGCTTTACTGCCCCAAAAATGAAAAAAAAAAAAACCTTCTGAAATGTTTTAAAAGGGAAAAATAAAAGGTATTTTTTGGCACCTATTTAGTTCAACTGTTGGGGACTACAAAATTGCTGGATTCAAATTTAACTGCAAAGTAGATCTATCAACAAACTTACCGCCCAAAAAGTGAAAAAAAACACCTGTCTAAAATGTATAGGCTATAAAAAGGGTATTTTGGCACCTATCTACCCTGTGTGCTACAAAGTGTGGATTCAAATTTAAGTGCAAGGTGGCCTATCAACACATGGCCTGCGCCAAAGTGAAAAAAACACGTATCTGAAATGTATGGGATAAAAAAAGGTATTTTTTGCACCTATAAACCCTGGGTGACTAAAAAATTGCTGTATTAAAATTTAACTGCAAGGGGGCCTTCAAAAAGCTGGACTGGGAAAATTTAAAAAAGAACACCTATCTAAAAAATTTTACTGATAAAAAAAGGGGATTTTTTTGCCCCTAAAAAATGACCTGCAGTTACTAAAAAAGATCTTATCCTAATCTAAGGCAATGCAATGTCTAAACAAAATTTTTGGCTGTACAAACCCCGATTCCTTTAAGAGCTTTCTGTGTTGGCCCGGGGCCCCCCCCCCCCCCCCCACCCCCGTGATTTACAACGGTAATGCTCCCTTTAAAAATTTTGCCTAAAACTAAAATCTGCAAACCTTTACTAAAACTTTTAAGGATCACAGCTAAAAGTAGAGCTGTCTTTAAAAAATAAATAATTTCGCTGGCTGTTTGCTGAGCTGTTTTTGGACAGAGGCAGAGCGCCCGTCCTATGCTATGAGACGCTGACCACACTGATCATGACAGGAAGGGCTTTCAGTAAAACAGGTCTGTGTTTTTTCCCGCCAATGAAAAATAACATAACAGCTCGAACACCAACCCCACCCCGCCTTTTTCTGTAAGTGATTTGCTGGCCGCCAAAATGACAGGAAGCGCAGAAAATGGCGCGATATTAATAGATTATGCACAGATTTTAACCTAAATTATCGCGTGATCTAAAAAAAATCCGATCAACATAAAAACTGTGCCGATTTCAACTTTGTCGATAATAATCGCTCAACACTAGTTAGGAGACCTGTTCCATGTAATCATTAACTACAAAACATGAATTTGATGCGGTATGTATGAGTCAGAGTGAATCACGTGAAAACACAACTTTATTTGTTGTTTTCTTTCCTTTACAGTTATTGCTGTGGCAATAACTTCTGACCTCTCAAGCTGCTTGTATGTAGTTAAGTGTTCTTTGTCACACCTAGGATCTATAATAGAGCGCAGCATGCATAAATAATGAAGGACAGTTTACAAAACTACACTAGCCAGGAATAGCAACAAACTAGTCTGAAGGCTACAATGGTGAAGAGCGGATTATGCAAAAGACCAAGCTTGAGACGTCCTATATAAATTTCAATAAAATTAACAATGTGTTACCCTACATGTGACAACACAGAAAATGTTTAGATTTTATGTCATAAAGACGGTTTATTATTAATTTCTTATATGTCATTACTCAGATCTATTGAAATGCTGGCAAAGTGCAGGGTTTTTCACCTTTAGGTCCAAAAAGCAGCAGATATACTGTAAGGGAGACATGTAAGATCGAGTTTTTCATGCTTTTCTGGCGTAAGATCCGTCTAAATGAGCCGGCTACGATGAATAACACATTCATTAGGCGCATTTTTCATAAAACGCAACACTTTTTAATGCACCTAACATGAGGGGGCGATTTTGGGGAGTGTTGCACCACACTCGTTTTATTAGACACATATATGAATGTGGTTCGGAAAAACTAGGCGCATTACTGCTCAAACAGGCAAACCTATTTCAATGTGGTATGCCGGAGCCTGATGAGTCGAAGTGGAGCTGGATTTGCCATTAGGGCAAAAAAAATTCTCAACTTACACCAGTGCAATAATAAAAAGTAATTTATTATAATCATCAAACTATATAAAATTTAATTATTTAAATTTAATAAAAAATGTTATCATATAAAATTAACATAAAAATATATAATATCCCGAAAATATAAAAGTAACTCCTATAAAATGTATTTAAAATTAACAGAATCTAAAACTAATTTTACATTAAATTACCCACTGATTATGTTGTTCAGATTTTTAAATTTTTAATTATTACTACATTCAATTTGAAATGTATTTTTGCTGCTCTCACCCTTTATTCTACATACAGCAAGAGTCAGTACAGCACAGGTATTGCTGGGACCTGTGGTCCACCAAGCAAGATCAGTACCATAGTTTCTATTCTATTTTTTTATACATGTTAGGTGCATTACTATTACGCCTAAGTTCTATAATGCACCAAACACATAGGCGAGGCGCAATGAACTTTAGACACTATTTATGAGCGCACAAAAAACATTTTCATTTAACACTGAAAAATAGATGTGAAAATGAACTTCGATCCGCCTAGTTCCATACGTGTCTCCCTATGTGTCTCTATAGTAACAGACTACAAACAAACCTGAGTCGCCTGATCCTGTAGTCATACTTTTTTTCATCTGTCCCTTATGTCTTGCTAATCTGTGGAATAATTATAAAAAAATTAGATATTTAAAAACTATGAGCCTTATGTATGAAAACTGTCTTTATTGCCCATAGCAACCAATCGGAGCTCAGGTTTCATTTTATATAGTGCGCTGGAAAAACAAAAGCTGAGCTCAGATTGGTTGCCGTGGGCAACAAAGACAGTTTTCATACATAAGGCCCTATTTTTTAATGCAATATTTTCATTAAATCACAGGAGTAGGACAGGAATGAAAGTTGACTTGTTAGGCAGTGTTACCAGTCACTGCCCAATATACTGTATTTCAAAAACTTTACATCAGAATTCTTGGACAGTTGGGCAAGTCCACCAAACATAAGGTACAGCTATTTGTTTTACATTATACCTGAGAGCCCAGATGAATTTATACATATAAAGCATATATATATAGCTCTGTGTCTACAGTTAAAGGGGTTGTCTCACCATATTGTTTTACAGAGCCTTGTTAGGCTGTGGGTGGTTCTATAGAAGTGATTGAAATATCAGCTCTTTTATTCCTAGCTGATCCTGTTAAGGGTCATAAGTGCTAGAGGATTGTAAACTGTTGTGCACAAAGCTACAGACCTCTAAAGGGTGAAAGCTTGTTAGTAAGTACTATAAACAAGCTTCAGTCTTTCAAGATAAGGAAAACAGCAAGGAGCGAGTCATCATCCCCACCATTACTTCAGCCTGTAAGTGCTGAAAGTGGTAGCTGGTAACTAGGAAAGCCTCTGTGCAAAAGCAGGAGATAAAATTTGCTCCTAACTTTGAAGAGAAGCAAAATCAGAGCATCAATGTATTTGGCAAACAGTCTTATTTACCTTTGCCTACATGTTTAAAACAATCAGTGAAACAGGAATACCCCTTTAACCTCTTACCGACACAGGACATCTGGGTAGGTCCTGGTGCTAGTAAGGTTTTATATAGTGGGCTTACTTTGTAAACTCATTACATAGGAGGCTGGTGTCACCTACTGCTAACAGCAGGGAACGGAGCCAGCTCCCCTAAAAAGTGAAAGAAAAATGATCAAAAAGTCGCATCCATCCAAAAATAGTATCAATAAAAATTACACTTCAGCCCACAAATGCAGTGTCACTCAGATCTAGAGGTGTCACTGGCCACAGAAAATGGCGCTGTAGCACAAAATTAAGCAATAGCAAATTTTTGCTTTTTTAAATGTCAAAAAACTATTTTACAGAGCGAAAATTTGCGGGGTGACAGTCCCCCGCAATTACCCGGGTGTTCGGAAGTTGCGCTGATCACGCTGATCCTGCACCGGGGAAGAGGGGGGCCCGGGCACCCCCGGGCCGCATTTAAACATGTTTTCTCATGGTGCGTTTTTGAGCAAGTAATTGACATTCATTTTACTCCCCCGCCGTACAAAACAATCATACTATACGAGGGGGGGAGAGGGGGGGCGCAATCTAAGTTCTCTAGAAACTGTGGATACCGTAATTTCGGCACGCATTCTCGCTCGTTTACAGCGCAAATACTTGCCGAAATGGCACCAAAATTTTTGACCGTGTGAAATCCCCTAAAGAACAAAAACCCCACTTGGTATTCCCGGGAAATTTTATTCAACCTGCGAAACGAAAACCCCATTTTTAAATAAAAAAAAGGACGTCGAAAAAAAAAAACAAAAACCCCCAAAAACATGGAAAAAATATAATTTTTTTCAATTTTGACACATTTTTTTGCATTTTTCCCAGTATATTGTGATATAGTCAAAAACCCCAAGAAAGCAAGATTTCTTGCAAAATAAAAGCCCTCAGATCTCTATGTAGGTGGAAAAATAAAAAGCTCTTGGAAGGCGGGGAGAAAAAAAAACAAAGAGCCATATTATTATGACCAGTTGTCAGGTAAGGGTTAAGATAGGAATACTTGGTAGGATCTCGGCACACTTAAAGGGGTTTTGCCACGATATAAGATTGATGTAGGTACATCCATTATATCACTGCAAATTATAATCCCTGTTAAAACATAACTTTTATAGCATCAAAATTTATACAATCTAAACCCTTATAAAACCACTACTTACCTAGATGATCCACCTGTGAATATTGTCAGTGGAGATTCCCCCCATAAAGGGCGCCCCGTTTTAAATGACAGACAATATCACAATGCGTGATAAAAACCTTACACCCACTATCCCGACGCTTTTCCCCCGTACATTTTAGGTTCTCGGGGGTTTCAAAACCCCTCTCGCGTAAAAATAAGAGTAGTATATACAAGAATACAAAATCTCTATAACCTAACCTTCTATTCAAATTTAAAAAGGGAGATGAACTTAACTTAGTGCTGCCAGGTATACGGTATAATCCCCGCAGCTCCCTTTGGGATGCTGGCACCCAGGAAAGAGGGAACAGAGCAAATCATCTCCCCTTCCCTTAAATACCTTTTCTAAAAGGGACCCCCCCAAATGTTTAAAATAAAAGCCCTTAACATTTCCCAAAATTTTGTATATTGGTTTATTCCTATTGCCGGGGTTTTCCCAAATAGGTGTGCGCATATTTTCTATCTTTTGTTTGCCCCGTTCCGGAACGAAAAGACATTCCGGAAGGGGGAAAACATGTCATTTCGGTTATGCCCCGGGGAAAAACACACCCTGTCTGAGAACCCGCCCAGACCTGCGGGGCCCGGTTAAATGCGCACTGCGCATTTTTGGCAGAAAGATGTATGTCACTTCCGATTTGGGACCGGGATCGTTACTGACATATTAGAAATACATTCATCCTGCCTGAATCAAATAGCACCTGACCCATTATGCCCAACACAGCAAAAACACCCGTGGCAAGCGCACTCGTTTCCCGACCCACCCCTCCACTCCAAAAATTTGTAGCTAGCTAAAATTTTGGGCCCTCTCTTTCCCTTTAAATCTCTGACTTTCCCAAGCAATTTCTGTATAACAGACACCAAAATTGGGAAAGGGGGTTTTACAGGGCCAAAAATTTTTGGGGTACAAACATTCACTGTCCTCAGTGCTGAAAATTATCAACTGTAAGTAATATGAATATAATAAAAAGTTAAAAGAAATACTGATACATAACCAATGGCGTTTGAAAAAACAACAATGACCCCCATGGAGAGTGCAACAAAACAAACAAAATAACAGACCCAAAGCAGTCATTCAAAAAAAAACAACCAAATTGCAAAGTTCCCTTAGGCCCTTGGTGAACCGAAAACCTACAAATATCCAAAAGGCCTCTTTTTCATAGGAACGTCTATCCCATTCCCCTCCTCTGGGGGATGGTCCACAACCTCTAAGATCAAAAAGGCGAGATTCCCTTCACCATTTGATGCCCACATAAGTCAGCCCTGGGGTTCTCTCCTATTTTTGTATACCCCCAATGTTTTTCCCCCCCTTCTTTTAAATTTCCCTTTTTTCCAATATAAATTTATGGGCAGGGGCAGTAACCATTAAACTACTCCCTTTTGTCCTACAGTTAGCAAAATCACGAATAAAAATGTTTTTTCCCTTTGAGGGACTTTTGAAGGGTTTTGGTTTGTTTTATGTATGGACAGGGGACACATTCTGCCCACATTTAAACATACCAATCGGCCCCCTTTCCCCCCCCCGTGCCTTGGGGGAAAGTATTGGGGTAAGGACTAGGATCAGTCTTTTTTAATAGATCTACCCCTCCGATAAATTATCAAGGGGTTGGGGGAAGAAACCTTCTAGTCCGATCCCAAAATTTTAAAAATTCCCCAATATTTTTTAAGGATATTAACCACTTCTAGATTTTTGGGCACCCCCAAAAAGAGTATTTAAACAAATTTTTAAAAAAAAAACTTAAAAAAAAATATGTACCATATAAGAGGGGCTGCTCCCTTACTAAATCCTCGTTTTGCTCGTTTACAGGGGGTTCCCACCGGCACACTCCATTGGCCTGGCCGCGCTTGCCATTTAATCTTCCTGTGATGGCCAGGCTCGGGAACGCGCCTTGTCGCACATGGTATTCCTTTTCTGGCCC